>JAESUZ010001747.1:0-73149 GCA_017311185.1 Proteles cristata cristata
ATACATAACGGAATAATACTCAGCCATAAAAAGGATGAGATCATAACATTTGTGACAACATTGTTGGACCTAGATATAATTGAAATAAGTCCAACAGAAAAAGACAAACCCTGTATGATTTCACTTATATGTGGAATCTGAAAAACTAACCAATAAATACACAGAACAAATTGATAATTGCCAGAGAAGAGGGGAGTGGAGAAATGGGCAAAGTCACTGAAGGGATATGGGGGATACATGCATCTAGTTATGGAATAACTAAGTCATGGGGATAAAGGATGTACAACATGGAGAATATAGTGAATGATGTTGTAATAGCATTGTATGCTGAGAGATGGTAACTATACTTGTGATGAGCATAGCATTGTGTATAGACTTGTCAAATCACTATGTTGTACAACTGAAACTAATGTAACATTGTGAGTTAACTATATTTCAACTTAAAAAAAAGACAAGCTAATGATGATTCTTACAGGGCCCCTGTTTAGTTCCCTAGAGGCCTAGACCCCTACTGTACACTATTCTACTCTACTGCCTCCTAAACCATCTCATACTCCATTTCATTCTCAAGGAGTGGAGTGAGGGTCATCGAGAGACTGACCCAATAGTTACTGCTGGCCTAAAGGATCTCAGAAGGTTGTTAGGGCTAGATTCCTCTTTGATGTGTTTCAGACATCTGTCAGTCTCTTTTCTTCCTTTTAGTTTCTATGTCAAGCAGGGACTACTCCCCACTGTCTCTTAGTCACCCTCTGGTTGTTAGAGTTCACCTATCAGTGTAATGATGAAAAGTACAGTAGCTGTTAATCCTCACTATGGTCCACTGGTCAGATCTAGCTCTATCTCTCTGTCCCAAATCCTCATCATGCTTTCCTCTGTCGTTAACCCTCTGAAACACAGCTGAATAGAGCTCTCATGGGAGAGTTTGGTGCAAATGCCCAGCAAATACTCTAAAAGGGGGCTCTGTATGCTGTCTAGAGATATGAGAATATATGGAAATCCTATAAATCTTTTAAAATAAGCATTGTGAAAACTCTACCCCATACTTAGTTGGGGGCAGGAAATTCTGTATGTCCTCAGAGAGCTCCAGGTTTATTTGATAGATGCTTAGGGAACTAGTTTCATGAATACTGGATTGTCAAATGCGAGCCCTGCATATGTTGGAAAAGCATGACTGGTTTGCAAACTGTTGGGGACAAATGCGTTGTTTTTCTTCTGGTTTGGTTTTAAATAGAGAGTAGGAGGTTGGGCGGGGACAGAGGGGGAGTAGAGCAAGAACAAGCATTGTTGTACAAGGTTGTGGATGCCCCTGCACGAAGTCTGAAACAAAAACCAGAGCCCCGTTTGGCAAACAGCTTTTAGGATGAGTCATGGTGAGGAAAGTGGGGCTGGGTGTCCACTCTTTGTACTGCCTGGGATCATGGCAAATATTTAAATGGTTGAGAAAGCAGAGTGGGTGGGAAACAAGATGAGGGAGAGAGAGAGAGAGGAGTTACAGGCCTCATTAACTTTAAAGGAAGGAAAAAAAGGAGACCTTTTGTTTAACATTAATAATTTTAATGACCTTTTTTAATTTTACAAAGCACTTAGAAACCCAGGGGTTTGGAAGTTATAAGAAGCCTAAGTTGGACCCTCCGACTCACTGTTTCTAAATGTTTCTTTCTTTGGTACATATTAGAATCACCTGGGGAGTTAAAACTCCAATGCCCACATTGCTCTTGAGACCAATTACAACAGTGTTCATGGGAGTGGGGCCCAGGTGTCAGTAGGTTCTAAAGTATTCCAGACAATTCCAGTGTCACAACCAGGTTTAAGAACCACTGGTTGCAAAAAAACAGGACAAATGGTTGCTATGTGATAAGACTTACGTGAGTTATAAAAAGCACTGAGTGACATGTAGTCAGAATCTTAATGAAAAAGAAAACAATACTGTGAAATGCAACCTGTTTTCCTTCTGACAATTTGTTCAATTTGGTTTAATATTTTAGGCAACTTTCAGAATAAAAATGATGAGGCTGTTTTGTGTTCACATTACCCTTGACATATAATACAGATGCAATCACTTCTTTGTTTTGTACTTCTCGACCTACTCTTTCAGCTTCTATTTTCTGTATTTAATCCATTAAAACAAAAGTAGAAAAGAAAAGTTCCCAAGTGGCTTCCTATCTTGCTAGTAGGTCCTATCAAAAAATATACCAGTTTTGGTGGATTCTATATTAAAAATACATAAAACATTCCCTTCCAATACTTTTTGTCATGATTCTAAAATTTACCTTTGAACTAAAACAAATGATTTGATGAGTTGTTCTGGAAATAATCCCACTATTCAATAGGATTTTGTTGTACAATAACTTCTAATGACAGAATAACAACAAAAATCTTTGTTTTCCTTCCATGGGAGGCTGCATATATGCAGCATGGTTCATCTGATATCTATTTTTTATTCAAATGTAATCTAATCTCAATAGGGGCTAGATTGAGCCTATGGTTTAATTCAGGGATATTTTGACTATTCTCATATTGTACAAACTTAGTTGAAAAGTCTCCTATTCTTCCTTTGAAGCAAATTTAAAACAAACATCGCAACTCATAACTATTATTGTAAAAAAAAATTATAGTAATGATCCACTTAGCCTATCCTTGTCCCAACTGAAAAATATGTTAGAATTAACTGGTCAATAAGACATTGGAATATGACTCAAATACTGGATATTGTAATAGAAGCCCTCTTTGTGATAGCAGTACCTCTGTATCTCCTGTATCTCTATCTTGCTCATCTATATCTATATCTTAATATATATATTAAGATATATATGCACTTGTAAATTTAATTTTTCTCTTCTTTTGGCATGGAGATTATACTTTTTATCTCTATTTCATAAATTTAAAAATGCATCATTAAAGAGGCACCTGAGTAGCTCAGTAGGTTAAGCATCCAACTCTTGATTTCAGCTCAGGTTATTATCTTATGGTTTGTGGAATCAAGCCCTGCATCTGCACAGTCAGAGCAGAGCCTGCTTGGGATTCTCTCTCTCCCTCTCTCCTGGCCTGTCCTCTGCTCAGGTGCTTGTGCTTTCTCTCTCTCTCTCTCTCACTCCTCTCTCTCTCTTTCTCAAAATAAATAAACATTAAAAAATACATTATCAAAAAGACTAAACTTAATATCTCCTCCTACATAATGAATATTTGAATTCCATTCAACCCCTCTCTTCTTACATATTTTCTCCAGTGTTTTAGTTCTATCTTGTTGTTAATCCCCAAATTAGACCATTAATTGGTTTTGCATTATTTTATTTTAATTTGTTTTATTTGATATCAATATTATCCATGTAAAATGGCTTGGATTCTAAAAAGCCTATAAAGTTCTTGGGAAAAACAGCTATGCCATGCCCTATCCCTCCCCATCATTTTCTGAACCCCCAAAGGGACTACTTTCATTGCTATTAAAAATCATCCTTTTGGTTTTACCTCCATATTTCTTTTTTTTTTAATTTTTAAAAATTTTTTATGTTTATTTTTGAGAGAGAGAGCACGCACAAGTGAGGGAGGGACAAAGAGAGGGAGACACAGAATCCAAAGCAGGCTTCAGACTCTGAGCTGTCAGCACAGAACCCCACGCGAGGCTCCAACCCACTTACTGTGAGATCATGAGCTGAACTGAAGTCAGTCGCCCTACCCACTGAACCATCCAGGTGCCCCAATTTTACCTCCATATTTCTAAATACGTATTGAAAACTACTTCTACTTCTTTGGGCTCTGTGCTGACAGCTCAGAGCCTGGAGGAGCCTGCTTCAAGTTCTGTGTCTCCCTCTCTCTGCCCCTTCTCCACTCGCTCGTGCTCTCAATCTCTCTCTCTCTCTGTCAAAAATAAATAAACATTAAAAAATAGAAAAATACTGCTACTTCTTGATTGTTTGGTTTTGGTGATTCTTTGGTCTTTGCAGCATAAAAGACAGGATGTTACACCAATATTCAACTTTATGTTATTATGACTACACAAATGCTAATTCATCTGAGACTAGATAGCAGGCCATGGTCACACTTGCTTTCCTGGAAAAGGTTTTGTTTTCTCTGAAGATAACAGGGTTTTTGCTTGTTTGTTTTGTATCATGTTTTGCCTACTTGTCTACATAACTTAAAATTGAAGCCCAAAATTTCCCCTTCTTATATAAATTTTTTTTCAGAATGCTTAAACTCATTCTAGGATAATCTGGCTGAGCCATTTCCTTGAAGAGTCCTGTGTGTCATTATCTTTTGGCCTTTTCTCTCAGCTTGGTTAGATAACCCTGAGAAGAAACTTCCAGCACCCTTGACTGGATGGTACAAGGCTGCTTGTTAGCGTTTTTTGGTGCTAGGTGAAAGAAGAAAGCTGACATCTCTTTGTATGTAAATTTAGACTTAATCTTTTTTCATACAATACCCTTGGGTTTTCAAGTCCAGAACCTCTGTTTTACTTTCTCAAAACAAACAAACAAATAACACAAAAACAAAAAAAACCCCTGCATTCAGAGGAGCAGTTGCCTGGCTGAGTAATAAGAGGAGGGGGGTGTCAGAATTTGCTTGTTAAACAAACTCTCAATAAATCCTCTTATTTTGAACTGCAAAGGTAACTCATACCTCCAATTCAGAGTTCTTGATACAAATCAGATTCCTCTAGGCTCTCTCAGGTTTGCTAAATTAGTGAATACTTTTTTTTTCTCTGCTTTCCATCTTCCATAATGAATTCATGCCTTTATAATTTTTTCTTTGTATTTGCTTTAGTGGAATTTCAGGACACTGTAAAAGGAAATGAGTGTGTCAAACTTAAGCAAGTTAGGATGTGTTCAAATTAAAGTTATTGTTATTCCATGATTTTTTTTAACCCACATATTTTCCAATTTCTTTGCTCACCATCCTTTCTTGAATTCAGTCCTTACTCTGGGATCATTTTCCTTATTAAAGCATCTACTTTAGGAGTTCTTTTAATGAAGCTTTGCAGGTGAACTCTCGGTTTTGAAGAATATTTCACCGTTATCCTTGAATAATAATGTATCATATATTACAATTGTAGTTTCAAAGTTCTTTTCTCTCAGCATATAGAAGATATAATCCGTTGTTAAGAAACATGTTAGATTTTATTCTATCCTCTATGTCTCTTGATCTCTTTTATATTTGCTGTGTTTACATCTCTGTGTTAAAGTCATGATAATTTTTTCATATCTTGCCTGCTGTTAAACCATCTATTTATTTAGTTTTGTTTACTTTCATGACTATGCTTTTTCCCCTAGAAGTTCTGTTTAGGTTTTTTTTTAATCTTCCTGGTAATATTTTATGCCAAGTCATGTTATTACTTGTATTTTCTTATTCTTTGATTACTTCTGGTCTACCTATTTGGTATTATTGGTATATACCAATAATTCTAGCATCTGAATTTTTGGAGGGTTGAATTCTGATTCTTATTCATGGTAGGTTCTCTATTCCATGTGTTTTCTAACCTTGGATTATGACTTCATATTAGATTAGTCTCTAAGGGAATCCTGTGAGGACTGGAGTGTTACTCTTCTGAAAGGATCTGAATTTGCTTCTGCCTGACAAACTCAGTACCACTTTATCTTTTTTAATTTTTTTAATGTTTTATTTATTTCTAGGAGAGAGAGAGAGACAGCGTGAGCAGGGGAGGGACAGAGAGAGAGGGAGTGACAGACTCTGAAACAGGCTCCAGGCTCTGAGCTGGCAGCACAGAGCCCGACGCGGGGCTCCAACCCACGAACCGTGAGATCATGACCTAAGCAAAAGTTGGACGCTTAACTGACTAAGCCACCCAGGTGCCCCCACTTTATATTTTTACATTAATTTAGGGCTTCCTAAAATATGTAAGTTGTGTAAATTGGAACCCCAAGTCTGCAAGAAGCAAGGCTAGGGTCTACAATTCTCAGGGAAGAGGGATTTAAATTTATTTTGTTTTTGTATCCAGAGCCCAGGTCAATTTGTCATGCAAAGAAATTTCTTTGTAATTTTCTTTTGCTGGTAGATTCTTTCTTCTATTTCACCCTTTCTTTGACTATGTACCCATATAATGTATTATTGAGGACTCTCAGTTGAGACCCCAAAACTTGCCCTTCAAATCATCAGAGATAGTTTCCTACCCTAGTTTCTGGCTATCATTGTATTTTTGTCCCCTGCGAGCATTTAAAACTTTTTTGTGGTATCAATTATTCATTTAAAATAATGTTATTCCAGCATATCAAAACATTTTATATTTGAGGGCTTTATTTTTTCCCAAAAATAGCTACTCTGCTGCATTGCCAGAAATAGAAGCCATGATATATCTTTAAGACAAGGGAAAACAAGAGAACTGGTGACATAGACAGGAAGATGCTGAAGCTAGGAAATTAGATGAGGTCTAGAAGATAGGTTGTTTGGGAAAGAATAAAATGATAACTGCTGAGAAAACATCAGACAAACCAGATTTAGGGATCTCCTATAAAATAACTAGCCTACATTATTTTAAGATGTTTAGGTCAAGAAACAAAACATAAGGCTGAAAAACTATACCAGATTAAAGGAAATTAAAGACATGATGGCTAAATAAAAGGCATGATCCTGGATTGGGATCCTATACTGGAAAAAATAGCTATAAAGGAAATTTTTGGAACAATTGATAAAATTTGAATGTGAATTGTAGATTAGATAATATTATCATATTAATATTGACTGTCTTGATGTTGACAGCTATAGTGTGGTTATGTAAGAGAAGGTACTTGTTCTTAGAAGATATACACTGAAATTTTTAGAGGTAAAGGCTCGCAAATGGTTCAAAAAATAATATGCACACATATATATGTAAACATACACATAGATAGATAGATAGATAGATAGATAGACAGATAGATAGATATAGATATATAAATAGAGGGGAGAGGGAGGTTGAGAGACAGAGGGAAGAGAAGAGAGAGCATGATAAAGCAAATAGATCAAATTATAAACAATTGGTGACTCTGGACAAAGGGTATATGGAAATTCCTTGTACTATTCTTGCAACTTTCCTCTAAGCTTGAAATAATAGCAAAATAAAAAGGTTTTGGGGTTTTGTTTTTTGTTTTTAACGAAGAAGTGCTGAGGAAGCATTTTTGGGAATGCATGCATTTAGAGAAAGAGAGAGGGAAAATAAACAGGTACAGGAGGCAAGAAGGAATATGTTATTGATTTGGAAAGATAAATAAGTAACAATAGTGCACCAAAGTCAAGGGGATGTTTCATTTCATAGAGGACAATGTCTACTCCCTGTGTACCCAGACTCAGGTTCACAGATACATCAGAAAATATTTCAGAACAAAGGGAGTCTTCATGTCCCTGCAAACAAATGATGCAGTTACTTTGTGAATTACCTAAACTAAGTGGTGTTATGATTAATTGATTCACTTGGCAAATATAACATCCCCACTTTTTAAAATAACTTCTGCTTTTGCCATATTAAAATAATATCTTTGGAATAGCTGTAGTCTGAAGAATAAGATCTGACATTTCTCCTTTAGAAAGCATTGAATAAAGCCATACTTTTCAGCCAGAAGAGTTTGTGATTATTGTGGAAATTATATAATTACATTCTCTAAATGAGAATGATCCTTTCCCTTATAAGATTTGGGATTTTCAAAGTTAAGACATAGTCTCCATATCAAACTTTAGGTTGAGTTATACTAAAATTATGAAATATATAATTTAATTTGATGATATCATGCCCCAGCTCTTTAATATCACTCTATAGCTATTACTTTAGTATTCTTGTTGAAAAGGCAATGATTTTGCTGAACAATTGGGGGAGAAATGATCATGCCTTCTTTCTTCAGCACTATAATTAAGATGTTTAAATAACCAGCACTCCTGCTGCTTTAGTGATGGTAGAAAAAGTTGGGGGAGGGAAGACTTGATAGAATTCTGCCTTTGAAGGAAAAATGCCCACTTAGATATTTTAAAAATAATTCTTACAAATAACTTTATTTAAGAATCTAAACATATAATTAACCACTATGATTATGTAAGCACTATACTCAAGTATACATCTGTAAAATGATCATATATATTTTAGGTTAGTTAACTGTTTAGCTTAGGTGTTGACAACCTTTTTCTGTAAAAAGTCAATAATAAATATTTTTGGTTTTGCAGGCCATGAAATCTTAGTTACAACTATTCAGCTTTGCCATTATAGTGTGAAAGCAACCATACAAATTACATAAATGGGTGGGAGTGGCCATATTCCAATCAACTTTATTTACAAAAATAGGCAGTTGGCCAAATTTGTCCCTTGAGCTATGGCTCAAGGTTTGCCATTACCTGCTTTAACTTATAGCTATTCTATGTTGGAGTTTATCAGCTTTCTCTTAACAGAAATTCAATACATGAAGGCTATAATTTGCAAAAACTTCAGTTTCAAGAAGAATTCATTGGTTGAAACTGGTTGAACTCATGTTCCCACAGTATTGTGTGTCAAGAAAAAATCAGGAGAGCAGTCAAAACTCAAGAATTGAAAAACAGGGGCGCCTGGGTGGCTTAGTCAGTTAATCGTCGGACTTTCGCTTAGGTCATGATCTCATGGTTCGTGGGTTCAAGTCCCGCGTCGGGCTCTGTGCTGACTGCCAGCCAGCTCAGAGCCTGGAGCCTGTTTCAGAGTCTGTCACTCCCTCTCTCTGACCCTCCCCTGCTCATGCTGTCTCTCTCTCTCTCCTAGAAATAAATAAAACATTAAAAAAAAATTTAAAGAATTGAAAAACAATCCATTGGTAACAATTAAGGAAAACAATACAAAATAAAGTCTGAAACAAAGAAAACCAATTATCTAGTTTCTGTTAAAAAAGAAAAATAAGATTGTCTCATTTTGCTACATCTTCTAACTGCCTCCAGCTTTCATGCCTTTCCTTAACCTACCATTAAAAGTAAAAGATTTAAGGTCAGTAGTTGGGGCCCAAATTATTTTTGAATTGAGGAAATTTGTTATCGAATGAATGAATAAATCAATCAATTTATATTTTTGGTAGTACATCTTCCAAGTCAAATATTCCTTTCAGAAGAATTTGACATTCAACATTATTAACTCTCTTTGAATAATGATGCTTTCATTCAAATTAACATAAGCTTCTTCATTTGAATGGTGTCTTTAACTAGAATGACAGTCAGGTCCAGTTTGTTTTGTAAAGGAGGACCACTGTTTTAACATCATCTTCACATTATAATCTTGCTGAGAAGCAGTCTTTGATGAGTATTAGGCATATTTTAATTATCCCAACAATAGTTTGCAGTTCAAGTTAATTGAAGAAAAAATACATTCTTCCAGAGTTTAATCTAAAACATTAGCCTGAAAGTATTTATTATCCATAAGGAATTTATCAACATACTGTTAATACCACCTTCCAATCAAACTGGGTTTATGTCCTTTTATCACTTATCAAGTACTTTTCATGTACATTATCTCAATTGATTCAAGTAACAACTTTGTTAGATGTACCACCTTAAAAGACTTTTTTTTTTAACAAGTGTTGGATAAAATACATTTCTACATACATCATGTTTAGAAACTAAACTGTAAGCTCTGTTTAGGCAGGGTAAATATCTTATTCATCATTGTAGCCTTAGCACCTAGTACAACTACTAGTATATAATAGGCACTCTGTAAATATATGTTGCATTAATAAATAAGTGAATGAGAAAGGAGGACACTTATTAAAGTTTCTACTATAGAGATGAGAAAAAATAAATTTTTTCAGAGATGTTCAACAATTTGCTTAGGGAAGAATGGCTGGTAAGTGGAAATAGAGCTGGAATACAGGTGAAATAAAATAATGAATATAAATTGTTTAGCACAATGCCTAAGGCACCTAGTGGTGCTCAGTAAGTGTACCCTTTTTATATTCTATGCACATATTTATTTACTTTATTGTTTTTCCACTATATTGCAATGCATAATGGCAGATGTGATAATCATAGAAAGTAGTTCAGTATTTCAAATAAGTTTTGTCTATTAAATAGCATCTACTAAAGAGTAAAGTTCTCTTTTATTCATTTTCACACAATATCAATGAGTTGATTTAAAACCCAAAGAAATTAAGTCGATTTTCATGCAAAAGCATGAAAACCCAACCATCAGCTATTCATCCTGTACTGATTTCCTTGTGTCAAAGAGTAAAAGTTCCATTTAGCCCCCTGAATCTATATAGGCTGTTGTTCCATTTTGCAAATCCTAAGCCATTTACTCTGTAAATTACAATGAATTGCAAACAAAGGCCCAAAAATAGGCCTGTGCAGATTCACACCAGTCAGGCAGCTTTGTAAATAGTCAGCCTTGCCTAAATCCTATTTTAAATACCTTCATTATTAATAATGTCATGTCATCCTTAGAGCTGATTACCATGCAGAGTCCCACCCCCCAAATAAGATTCCCAACATTTCAAACCAGGCACTGCAGCCTTTAAGAAATTATTTAGCCATATTGCTGCTAAACCAAACCACCTATTGATACAAACAAACATTATACTTTCATATGACTGTTATTTGGAGGGTGTTACATTTTAGTAAGGGCAAAGAGAGGTTTTTCAATTAAGGCTCATATTTTTTAAACACAGATGAATTTTTCTTGTTTTAACTTTCTCAAAGACTTTGTAAGGAAGTCTTTAGAGGAAATGTTTATAAGTTATTACCAGATGACTGTTTTACTGAAAGGCTTTTAAAGAGTGATTTCTAGGTACACAGAATGAATTTTCTGATGTCCTCGTTATTTCAAAGGCTTTTCTCGAGAACCTTATCTTTGCTACAAACATTGAAACTGTACTTTTAAAAGGCAAATCTAATTTGCCTGCCATTAAGCAACAAATTGATGTTTTAGAGAATAGTTCAAGAATGATGCTTAAAATGAGAATAGCCAGAAGATAAAGTCAATGTCAAGTCAAATTAATCTGCCAAAGATCACTCTGCCATATTTGATTCAGGTTCTTTTACCTCCAGTGCCTGTACCCTTTCTGCCATAGCAGTCTGGGAAAAATTCAAAAATTTCCCTTTCAATAATCCAAGAAGAAAATCACTAATGATTAGGAACTAATGGAAACTATAAAAATAATCCAAAAATGTGTGCATATATATCTCCAAAGAATAGACAGCTCTAAAGTTTAGTAAGCATCCTTGAATAAAGTATGTATAGTAAACCTTGGTTTGTGAGCATGACTTGTTCCAGAAACATGACTGTAATCTGAAGCACTTGAGTATCAAAGTGAATATTCCCATAAGAAATAATGGAAACTCAGATGATTCCTTCCACAACCGCCCAAATATTCATATAAAATTATTACAATACTATAATATAATGCAAAATAATAAAGAAAATACAAAATAAAAGAAAAATAACCTGCACTTACCATTGAAAATCTTCATGGCTGCTGTGAGGGAGACAAAAGAGGAGGCTTATTGTGTAGGACAATTTTCACTGTCTCTAAGAGAATCTCTGCTACCTGTTGGCTAATGGAATCTTTTTCTGCATGGGGGCCATTGTATACAGTTGCACTGATATTGTCTACAGGACAGTATTAATAAGCTCTTGTCATATACTGTATTTGATGTAACTGGCAATAAGGCAGCAGAGGAAAGGGTCTGTATCTGCAGGTAGCCTGACCTAGAATGAAGCAAAGCATTCCTTAGCTTACTCTTGTATGGAAAAGCAAGGACTGTCCATAGGTGCTTTGAAGTGACAAAAAGTACACTAGTGCCTATTGTGGGCATTACGCTCTGAAAAATCACTGATTTATGTCAAATACTGCAGCCTGAGACCAAGCATCTGAGTATGGGGGCCATTCAACCACGATCCCACAACAAGAGAGAGAGAGATGAACCCTTGGCTCAGTCGTGATCATATGATACTTGGCATCACATAATACTTGTATTGCAAGACTTCACTCATTTATCAAGTTGAAATTTATTAGAAATGTTTTCTCATCTTGAGAACAATCACTGAACAAGTTACTCAGAATCCAGGGTTTTACTGTATTCTAATTAACAGCATGGGCAATATGTGCAATTAAAAGGTAAGGAAGTATTAAGCTACAGAAACCTTTTTTTTTTTTTTTTGGATGATTTACAAAAAAGTATTTATAACACCTTCCTCTGGGTCTCCTAAGTATCACAAACTAAACACAAAGCTAACTCCAAACTATTGAAGTTTTCAGAATGTTCTAAATGAATTACAATACAGAAAAAAAGAACACCTAAAATTGATTATCAAACTCCAGTAATCCTAAAGTCCCATTACAGGGAGCCCTGTACTGCCTACCTGTTTTGGACCTCAGCCCTCAAGCTCAGTTTCCAAGCTGCTCCCATATTCTCTTTAAAATCTCCATGACAAATTAGTCACCACCCTCCAAATGAAGTTTAGAGGGACACAAGCTTTCAGTCTATTATACAATTAGACTGATTTTAGATAGTTATATGATGATTGATATGTTAGACAGATAGATAGATAGATAGGCAGATACATAAATACCTAAAGCAACTAGTAAAAAAGCTATACAAGGAGATAAACTAAAACTAAACTAAACTAGAAAAACTTTAGATGGATAGAAAAAGAATTATAAAAAATGTTCAAGTAACCCACAAAAAAGTAGCAAAAAGAAAACAGAGAAATGTATAACAGAGAGAACAAAGAAAAAACCCAACAAAGCTCCAAAGTAAAAGGGCACACTTAAGCCCTGACATGGCAATAATTACATTAGTTGTAAATGATCTAAATATACCAATTAAAAAACACAGATTGGCAGGAGCCTTTAAAAAACAACCCAATTATATGCCATCTACAAGAAACTCACTTCAAAAAGGAAATAAGTAGGTTGAAAACAAAATGTTGAAAAAATACACCATACAAAAAATAATCAAAGCAAAGCACAAGTGGCCATTAATATCAGTTAAAGTAAACTTCAGAGCAAAGAATATTACCAGGGACAGAGAGATACATTACGTAATGATAATAGGTCAATCCACCAAGAAAACGTAGTAATCCTAATACGTATGCAAACAACAGAGCTTCAATATATTTACAGAATTGAAAAGAGTAGATAAATCCACAAATGCAATTAGAAACTTCAGTACTTCTCTCTCAAAAACTGATAGAACAACTAGTGAGAAAAATCAAGGTTATAGAAGAACTTAACAACACAATTAACCAACAGAATCTCACTAACATTTATAAGACACTCCATCTAACAACAGCTGAATGTGTATTCTTTACAAGAGCCCATGGAACATATGCCAAGATATAATATATTCTGATCTGTAAAAAGCAAACCTCAAAATATTTAAGGGAATTAAACCATACAGAGTGACTTTTTTGACCACAATAGAATCAAACTAGAAATCAGAAAAGACAGGAAAATCTCCAAATATTTGGAAATTGTACAGCACACTTCTAAATAACCCATGCCTCCAAAAAGAAAATCTCAAGGCAAATTTTAAAAATATTTTGAGGTAAATGAAAATAAAAATAGGACCTATGAATTTTTTTTTAATTTTTTTTAATGTTTTTTATTTATTTCTAGGAGAGAGAGAGAGACAGCGTGAGCAGGGGAGCGTCAGAGAGAGAGGGAATCACAGACTGAAACAGGCTCCAGGCTCTGAGCTGGCAGTCAGCACAGAGCCCGACGCGGGGCTCGAACCCACGAACCCGCGAGATCATGACCCAAGCGAAAGTCGGACGCTTAACCGACTAAGCCACCCAGGCGCCCCAGGACCTATGAAATTTTGTGAGATGCAGCTACAGTAGTGTTGGCAGGGAAATTTATAGCACTAAATGTTTACATTATAAAAGAGGAAAAGTCTCAAATCAATAGTCTAAGCCATTAATTTAGGAAACTAGAAAAAGAAGAACAAAATAAACCCAAAGCAAGTAGAAGGAAAGAGATGATAAAGATAAGAGCAGAAATCGATGTATGGAATAGAATTGAGAACTCAGAACTGGACCCAAAGGCATACAGCCAACTAATCTTTGACAAAGCAGGAAAGAGTATCCAATGGAAAAAAGACAGCGTCTTTAACAGATGGTGCTGGGAGAACTGGACACCAACAAGTAGAAGAATGAAACTAGATCAATCTCTCACACCATACACAAAAATAAACTCAAAGTGGATAAAAGACCTGAACGTGAGACAGGAAACCATTAAAACCCTAGAGGAGAAAGCAGGAAACAACCTCCTTGACCTCCACCACAGCAACTTCCTACTTGACACATCCCCAAAAGCAAGGGAATCGAGCAAAATTAAACTATTGGGACCTCATCAAGATTAAAAGCTTCTGCACGGCAAAGGAAACAATCCACAAAACTAATAGGCAACCAACGGAATGGGAAAAGATACTTGCAAATGACATATCAGACAAAGGGTTAATATCCAAAATCTATAAGGAACTCACCAAACTCCACACCCAAAAAACAAACAACCCAGTAAAGGAATGAGCAGAAGATATGAACAGACACTTCTCCAAAGAGGACATCCAGGTGGCCAACAGACACATGAAACGATGCTCAGCATCCCTCCTCATCAGGGACATACAAATCAAAACCACACTGAGATACCACCTTGCCGGGAGCTGCACTGGCCTCTATGGATGGCAGTCACAGCAAGGAAATGGCAGTGTTTGTGCAGCTCCTGCCATGAGAAATGAAAACTGGTATCTCCTGCTACTACTGGCTCATGTTGTGCTGGTATTGACCAGGCCTCACAATATTCCATATCAGACCTATATTCTGAACACAGTTACCTCATAAGGAAAAGCATATTCCTGTCTTTGCAAGAGAGATTTTAGATGAAAGCTCTATGGGTGATTCTCAAAAGGCTCTTCCTATGGGCCTTGCAGATCCAAGACTTAGGGGGTTAAGAACACAAGAGTTACAATTGAGCCTGGCCCCGAGACAAAGAGCCTAATTTAGAGTTAAGGTACAGATAAGGGCAGAACTTAAGTTAATACTTACACCTTCTCCTAACTGGTGATGTATGGCAGTCCCTTCCCCAAGGCCTACTTTCTGCAAACACCCTCCCTTACAGGTGGCTAGGATGAGGAAAGATAAGAGTAGCTAAAACATTACCCACAAACAAAAGGATGACACATTTAGGGCCTCCATGGTGTTCACACATTCGGCATCAAATAGGTTTCCACAGGGGCGCCTGGGTGGCTTAATCGGTTAAGCGTTCGGCTTTCGCTTAGGTCATGATCTCGCGGTTCGTGGGTTCGAGCCCCGCATCGGGCTCTGTGCTGACTGCCAGCTCAGAGCCTGGAGCCTGTTTCAGAGTCTGTATCTCCCTCTCTCTCTGACCCTCCCCTGCTCACGCTGTCTCTCTGTCTCTCTCTCCTAGAACTAAAAAATAAAAAAATATTTAAAAAAAAGAAGTTTAAAAAAACAAACAAACAAACAGGTTTCCACAAACAACTTATTAACCAACTCAAAAACATTAATTTGAGAGCCAGACAGAATGCCTCTTAACCCATCTATACACTAAACCTATGACCTAACCTTAGCGTTATTAACTTAGAAGAAATATGTATACTATCTTTTACTAAGAATACCCTAATTCTCTAGTTATAAGATTTACTTAACCTCACTATAATTGGAATAGTTCTGCAATAATATTTCCGTAAAACCTGCTTCTGTACACTTTCGAAAGCATCTTATCACAAAATGTTATCCACTGTAAAAATTCCTTTTTCTGATGTCATGTTATCATTTAACCTATAAATAAAGACACCAAAACCGACAGGACAGAGATGCCTGCCTGGTGATCAGAAAGAAACACGGGGCTCTCTCACTCTCTCTCTCGCCAACACCGTCCATCCTTCAGGGACCCCTGGACCTGCTGGAGCTGGCTCAGCCTCCAGCACCACCTCACACCAGTCAGAGTGGCTAAAATGAGCCAATCAGAGAACTCTAGATGCTGGCGAGGATGTGGAGAAACAGGCACCCTCCTGCACTGTTGGTGGGAATGTAAACTGGTACAGCCCCTTTGGAAAACAGTGTGGAGGTTCCTCAAAAAATTAACAATAGAACTCCCCTATGACCCAGCAATAGCACTGCTAGGAATTGACCCAAGGGATACAGAAATGCTGATGCATAGGAGCACAAGTACCCCAATGTTCATAGCAGCACTTTCCACAATAGCCAAAACATGGAAAGAGCCTAAGTGTCCATCCACAGACGAATGGATCAAGAAGATGTGGTTTATCTATACTATGGAATACTACATGGCAATGAGAAAGAATGAAATCTGGCCATGTGTAGCAACATGGATGGACCTTGAGGGTGTTATGCTGAGAAAAATAAGTCAGGCAGAGAAGGACAAATATCATATGTTTGCACTTATAGGAGGATTAGGAGGAAGTTAACGGAGGACCATAGGGGAGAAGAAGAGAGGAAATGGTGGGGGAGAGGGAGAGAGGCAAACCATGAGAAACTCTTGAATGATGAGAACAAACTGAGGACTGATGGGGGGGAGGGGGAAGATGGGCATGGAGAAGGGCAGTGGGGATGAGCACTGGGTGTTATATGGAAACCAACTTGACAATAAACTATTTGTAAAAAAGGGCGCCTGGGTGGCTTAGTCGGTTGAGCGTCCGACTTTTGCTTAGGTCATGATCTCACAGTTCATGGGTTCGAGCCCCGCGTAGGGCTCTGTGCTGACTGCCAGCTCAGAGCCTGGAGCCTATTTCGGAGTCCATGTCTCCCTCTCTCTCTGACCCTCCCCTGCTCACGCTGTCTCTCTCTCTCTCCTAGAAATAAATAAAAATATTAAAAAAAAATAAACTATTTGTAAAAAATAAATAAATAAAAATAAAAAATAAAAAGAGCAGAAATTGATGAAAGTAAAAACATAAAAATAATAAAGAAAAACCATGAAGCAAAAATCTAATTGTTTAAAAAGAACAGTAAAATTGACAGACTTTTAGCAAAACTGACCAAAAAAAAGAAGATACAAATTAGTAACATCAGAAATGTACATCAAAAGGATAATAAAGGACTACTGTGAAAATACTACTCATATAAATTTGGCAATTTAGACAAAATGAACCAATATTTTAACAGTTCAAACTGTAACAATTCACCCCATATGAAATAGGTCATTTGACATATTAAAGCTATTAATGAAATTGAATTCACAATTTATAATTCCTTTAAAAGAAATCTTAAGAGGACAATTCTAAGTTCATTTTATGAAGCTAGTAATAAACTGATCCCAAAAAACACAGTACCCCCTCAAACCATTACAAACTAATATCCTTTGTGAACAGAGATGCAAATATTCTTAACAACATATTTAAAAATAGTATTTATTAATACATTAATTATATGCCATGGAAAATTATTTATTCCAGGGATGCAAGGCTAATTCAGTAGTCAAAAATCAGTCAATGGAATCAACCATTCTAACAAGCTAAAGAAGAAAAAATATCATACCAACTGCAGAGAAAACATTTGACAAAATTCAACACCTATTCAGGAGAAAAACACTCAGGAAACTAATTGTAGAAGAGAACTTTCTCATCTCGATAAAGAGTATCTATAACAAAATAAAAACAGTATACACTTAAAATGATACTTAATTTTGAAAGACTGAATAATTTGTTCTAAGATGAGGAGCAGGCAAGGATGTCTGTTCTTACCACTGCTATTCAACATAGTCCTAGAAGTTCTAGCCCACACAATAAGGCAAGAAAGGGAAATAAATATCATATATATATGAAAGAAAGAAATAAAACTAATTATTTTTGGATGACATGATAATCTACATAGTAAATTGCAGAATATTACAAGAAATATCCTAACCACAGAATATAAGATTAATATATGTTAATAATCTATCAACTTGCAGTGAACTGTAAAAGACAAAATAAAATATACAACACTATTTATAATTTCTGTAAAGAAAGGGGAATACATGAGTGTAAATCTAACAAAACATGTTCAACTACAAAGTGCTGATGAAAGAAATCCAAATAAAGAAGCAAACATACCATGTTCATGATTTGGCGGATCAAAATAGTAAAAAATAAGTCAATTCTTCCCAGGTTAATATACAAGTGGAACATCAATTACTGTCACAACCCCAGCATAACATTATTTATAGATATGGACAACACTATTATAAAATTCAAGTGGAAAGACTGATGGACTAGACTAATTAAAAGTAATTTTTTGAAGAATAAAGTGAGGAATCAATCTATCCTATTCTAGGAATTATTACCTGATTACAGTGATCAAGACTGTGTTGATACTGATGAAAGGATAAACGCATAAGTCACATAAATCAATGGGACAGGATTTAAAAACCAGAAGTAGTGCCACACAACTATAGCCAATTGCATTTTTGAAAAATTGTTATGGCATTCAATGAAGGAAGCATAGTCTTGTCACAAATGGTGGTGAAATAATTGAATATTTATAAGCAAAAATGTGAACCTCAACCTGAATGTCATACCTTATACAAAAATTAATCCAAATTAGCTCATTGACTACAATATAAAATCTAAAACTGTAAAATGTTTAGAATATAACACAGGAGAAAATCTTTGAGATGTAAGGCTTTGTAAAAAGTTCTCAGACATGACACTAAAAGCATAATTTATAAAAGAAGCAAATCAAAACTGGACTTCCAAATTTAAAACTTTTGTTCTGTGAAAGACATTGTTAAAGGAATGACAAGATGACCTACAAACTGTAAAAAACATATTTTCAAACTTTATGTCTGGTAAAGGACTTATATATAGAGCATATAAAGAACTCTCAAACTCAACCATAAAAATCCACCAAGCCAGTCAGAAAATGGGCAAAAGACATGAAAAGACATTTCACCACAGAAGATGAAAGAATCACAAATATGCAAATAAAGATATTTCCAACGTCACTAACCATGGAGTAAATGCAAGTTAAGATTATGATGAGCTATTACCATACAACTATTAGAATGAGAAAAATGAAAAACAGTGATGTAGGATTGGGGGGATGTTCAAGATGGTAAGATAGAAAGATCCTGAACTCATATCCTCCCATGGACACCAAATCTACAGCTAAACATGAAATAATTTGCTGGAAAAGAACTGAAATCTACCTGAACAACTCCCTCCACAACAGAGATAAAAGGACCACATTGAGGTGTGTATGAGTGGCAAGACGATTTCACCAGAAACCTGACCCCAGCACAGTTCCACACAGGGAGGGGATCTTAGGTCTAGAGCTTCTTCCTAGGGAGCAAGGTGTTTGTGCTCCACTTCAGGTACCCCCATCCTTAGGATTTGCATTGGAGAGATGAGGTCCCAAAAATGTTTGGAAATAAATGGGACTTATGTTCAGAGTACCTAAGGTGCTGTGGGTAGTTGAGATACTCCTTTTGAGGGACTTGTGTGTGTAATCACTCATTCTAGGACCCAGTGCAAAGGCAGCAGTTTGAGAGGTGACTGGTTTATATGCGAAGATTTGTTTGCCAATTTTAACTTGTCTGCTGAAAGAAGCAGGGACTAGTTGAGATTTTCTTTGTGTATGGAGACACTGGCGAATGCCATTTTTGCATTTTTCCTCTATCTTGCTAGTGCAGACAAGCATGTAGGGACACAACCTTCCTGAAGCTGCATGCATGACCCACCTCTGGTACTCTTTCCCTGTCTTGCTAAAGCCACAGGCATGTCCTTTATTCAGTGTTTTTCCTCTTCATCACTAAAGCTGTAGATGTGTCCCACCCTTAATACTCTTCCTTAGCCTTGTTAAAGCAGGATGTTAGCGTGGTCCACACAGTCCTCTTGTTTGTCTCACTCTGGTGGCCAGAGAGGCTTCCATTCATGGGCTCCATAGGACAGTAACAATTAGAAAGACAGTTAAGGGCAGGATACCATACTCAGTTACACTGAACAAACATCAAACTGAATCACCCCTTTAGTCTTGTTGTAGAACAGACCCATTTACTTGTCCAGAAACTTCAACCTTAGGAGTAGGCTTTAGGTTTGCCACACATCTGGAGGCTACAGGGGCACTCTTGGGGAACATAGACAGGGAAATACCATCTTAGCAACTTCCTTTGCCCTTGCCACAGTTTATTGGTACCTCCCAGAAAGGAGTTTTACACTCCTCTGAAGCCCCAGTTTTTGCAACTGTCACCCAGAGGAGATCTGGAGGTCAGTAGGGTCTATAATCATAAAATGTGGAGGGGGAGTTAAGATGGCAGTGTAGTAGGAGGATCCTAGGCTTGCCTCATCTCTCAAACACAGCTAGATAACTATCAAATAATTTTGAATACTCAAGAAATTGACCTGAGGACTGATAGAACAAACTGCACATCTAAAAGGAAAGAAGAGGCCACTTTGAGGAAGGCAGGAAGTGTGAAGATACAGTTTGGGAGAGAAATGGATCATGGGTGTTGCAGAGGGGAGGGAGCCCTGGTTGCAGAGAAAGGCAAGAAAGAGTAGAGCACACAGGGAGAAGCACAAGGAGAACACTTCCCCAAAGCTGAATTTTATAAGCTTTTGCAACCAGTGGAGCTCAAAGACTGGAGTTTCAGTGGTCCCTGAGCTTGGCTGGGATAGAGACCTGAAGATCCTGTCCTACTCCTGGAGTGGAGGCAGGCAAACAATTTGAGGGCATATGGCACAATCTGATGATTGCCTACATGGCATAGGGAAAGACCGTTTGTTCTTTTTGGAGCACATCCGTGAGAGGTGGCATTGCCTCTCTAGGTACATTAGGACTGGTGGGTGCCATTTTCCTCCCTTGCCCCTCAGCAAATGCACAGAGACACCTGCTGAGGGTGGCCAACCAGGACGCTGGCTGTTTACCCTGCTTGCTCCAAATGCCACACTTCTGTGCTCTGGTGCAAATGCCCTTCTGGGTCAAGCCTGCATCACTTGCAGCATGGTGAGATCCTTTCCCAGAGGACCACTGCAAATCCCTGCCACACCTGGTCCCTGAAGTTTGGAATTTATAAAGTAAGCAGGCCCAGTTAGGGTACAGCCCAAGGCACACTGTGCTACTTCAGGCAGGCAAGCAACCCAGAAACAGACAGTGTGACATCAATGATGTTAAAAATGTCTGTGATACACAAGGAGATATTATGCACTTTTCTGAAAGTGCTTCCCTGAGAACGGCAATCATGGACTGCCCTCTCCAGAGACAAAGGAGTAGGCTTGCACCATCTCCCTCCCCCATCCCTCAGCATAAACTAACTTCAGTAAATAACACAGCAGCAACACTGGCTGCCTAACTTGCTTACATCAAGTCCCACCCCCTTGTGCTCTGCTGGTACTGCTTTTCTCAGGCAAATGTGCTTTAGGGCCAGTGCAGTGGTCCCCTCCCCCAGAAGACCAGCACAAACTCCCTGATGCACCATGTCTACTGACTATAGAGTTCAGCAGAGCTTCAGTTCTAGTGGTAATAGAGCTCTTTTTTTAGTGGTTTGTTTTTTTTTTTCTTTTTTTCTTTTTTTTTTTTTTGAAAAAGAGATAGAGACAGCATGAGCAGGGGAGGGTCAGAGAGAGAGGGAGACACAGAATCTGAAGACAGGCCCCAGGCTCCAAGCTAGCTGTCAGCACAGAGCCCAATACGGGGCTCAAACCCACAAACTGTGAGATCATGACCTAAGCTGAAGTCGTATGCTTAACCAACTGAGCCACCCAGGTGCCCCTAGAGCTCTTTTAACAAGCAGACCAGAGCACACCTGGTTAAAACTCACCACACTCTGGCCAAGATCCAAAAACTACCCACTGCAGACAAGGAGAAACTCTGTAGACAACTGACCTGAGGAATAGAGCAACTAAAAAACAACATAAGAGTGTGTGCTACACACACCAGAGACACTTCCAGAAACACCAGGCCCTTGATATTATATGACTTCTTTTTGATAAAGCC
Source organism: Proteles cristata cristata (assembly GCA_017311185.1). NCBI lineage: Eukaryota > Metazoa > Chordata > Mammalia > Carnivora > Hyaenidae > Proteles > Proteles cristata. The sequence goes on from JAESUZ010001747.1 coordinate 21,878, forward strand.
ATTACTCTCAGGAACAGAAAGCATAACAGGTTTCCCTAACATAGACAAGAAGATACTTAGACAAAATGCCAAGATGGAAGAATTCATCCCAAAAGAAAGAACAAGAAAAGGTCATGGTCAGAGATCTAATCGAAACAGACATAAGTAATATGCCTGATACAGAATTTAAAGCAACAAATATAAGGATACTAGCCTGGCTTACAAAAGCATAGAAGATATAAGGGAGACCCTTGCCACAGAGAAAAAGAGAGCTAAAACCAATGAGGCTGAAATGAAAAAACTCAATAATTGAGATTCAAATCCAATTGAACGTAATGACCACAAGGATGGAAGAAGCAGAGGAACAAATAAATGACATAGAAGGTAGAATTACAAAAAAATAATAAAGCTGAACAAAGAAGGGAAAGAAAAATCTTGGATCACCAAAGTAGATTTAGGGAACTCAGTGACTCCATCAAATGTAATAACATTCATGTCATAGAAGTCCCAGAAGAAGAGAGAGAAAAGGAGACAGAAAGTTTGTTTGAGGAAATTATAGCTGAAAACTAACCTAATCTGGGAAAGGAAACAGACATCCAAATCCCGGAGGCACAGAAAAATCCCATCAAAATCAACAAAACCAGGGCAACACCAAGACATATTATAGTTACATTTACAAAATCTAGTAATAAAGAAAATATCCTAAAAGCAGCAAGACAAAGAAGTCCCTGACTTACAAGGATAGACCCATAAAGCTAGTTGCAGATCTCTCCACAGAAACGTGGCAAGCTAGAAGGGAGTGGCATGATATAATCAATGTGCTGAATGGGAAACCTCTGCAGCCAAGAATACTCTATTCAGCAAGGCTATCATTCAGAAGAGAATGAGAGCTAAAGCATTTCTCAGACAGAAGTTAAAGGAATGCATAACCATTAAACCAGCCCTGTAAGAAGCATTTCTCAGACAGAAGTTAAAGGAATGCATAACCATTAAACCAGCCCTGTAAGAAATGATAAAAGGGGGCTCTTTGGAAAAGAAAGACCAAAAACAACAAAACCTGGACAGGAACAGAGAAAATCTTCAGAAACAACAACAAAACAAGTAATAAAATGATACTGAATACATATCTATCAATAATTAGTCTTAATGAATCTATCAATAATTACTAAATACTCCAACCAAAAGACATAGGATGCCAAAATGGAGTAAAAAAGAAACAAGACCCATCTATATACTGTCTCCAGGAGACTCATTTTAGACCTAAATACACATCTGCAAATTGAAAATGAGGGGATGGAGAAATACTTATCATGCAAATGGACATCAAAAGAAATCAGGAGTAGCCATACTTATATCAAACTAAATTTTAAACCAAAGACTGTAACAAGAGATGACCAAGGGCACTGTATCATAATAAAGGGCACTATCCAACAAGATCTAAAAATTGTAAATATTTATGCTCCCAAATATATAAAACCATTAATAACAAACATAAAGGAACTCATTGATAGTAATAAAATAATAGTAGGAGACTTTAACACCCCCATTACATTAACAGGCAGATCATCTAAACAGAAAATCAAAAAGGAAACACTGGATTTGAATTAATTTCCTGGCTAATCCATTTATTCTTTAGTGGGATGTTCTTTAACCTCCATATATTTATGTTTAAGTCAGGCAGAGAAAGACAAATATATGACTTCACTCATATGTGGAATTTAAGAAACACAACAGATAAACATAGGAGAAGGCAAGGAAAAATAAGATAAAATCAGGGAGGCAAAACATAAGAGACTCTTAAATACAGAGAACAAACTGGGATTTGCTAGAGGGAAAGGGGTTGAGGGGATGGGCTAAATGGGTGATGAGTATTAATGATGACACTTGTTGGGATGAACCCTGGGTGTTATATGTAAGTAATGAATCACTGGGTTCTACTCCTGAAACCAATACTACACTGAATATAACTAACTTGAATTTAAATTTAAATAAACTTAAAAAATACATGATAATAAATGAAAATGAAAACACGATAGTCCAAAACCTTTGGGACGCAGCAAAAGTGGTCCTAAGAGGGAAGTATATAGCAATACAGGCCTACCTTAAGAAGCAATAAAAATCTCAAATCAACAACCTAACCTTACACCTAAAGGAGCTAAAACAAGAACAACAAATGAAGGCTAAATACAGCAGAAGAAGGGAAATAATAAAGATTAGAGCATAAATAAATGACATAAAAAGTTAAGGGGCACCTGGGTGGCTGGCTCAGTCGGTTGAGTGCCTGACTTCGGCTCAGGCCATGATCTCATGGTTCATGGGTTCGAGAACCGCGTTGGGCTCTATCCTGACAGCTCAGAGCCTGGAGCCTGCTTCAGATTCTGTGTCTTCCTCTCTCTCTGCCTCTCCCCTGCTCACGCTGTCTTTCTCTGTCTCTCAGAAATAAATAAAACATTAATTTTTTTTTTTAGAAAAGAAAGTTAAACAAAACAGTAAAACAGATCAATGAAACCAGGAGCTGGCATTTGAAAAAATTTAATAAAATTGATAAACCTGTAGTCAGACTTAAAGAAAAAATAAGGACCAAATAAATAAAATCACAAATGAGAAAGGAGAAATAACAACCAACACTACAGAAATACAAACTGTGAAAGAATATTATGAAAAATTATATACAAAAAAATTGGGCAATCTGGAAGAAATGGATAAATTCCCAGAAACATATCAGCTACCAAAACCGAAACAGGAAGAAATAGAAAACAATAACAGACTGATAACCACCAAAGATATTGAATTAGTAATAAAAAAAAAATCTCCCAAAAAACTGAAGTCCAAGACCAGATGGCTTCACAGAGGAATTATATCAAACATTTAAAGAAGAGTTAGTACCTATTATTCTCAAAGTATTCTAAAAAATAGAAATGGAATGAAAACTTCCAAATTCATTCTATGAGGCCAGTATTACCCTGATTCCAAAACCATATAAAGACAGCACTAAAAATGATAACTACTGGCCAATATCTCTGATGAACATGGATGTGAAAAATCTCAGCATAATACTAGCAAGTCAAATGCAAGAGTATATTAAAAGAATCATTCACCATGATCAAGTGGGATTTATTCCTGCATTGCAAGGTCGTTCAATATTTGCAAAAGATATAGAAAAAGCATTTGACAAAGTATAACATCCATTCATGATAAAAATGCTCAACAAAGTAGTGATAGAGGGAACATACCTCCGCATCATAAAGCCCGTATATGAAAAACCCACCGCTAATATCATCCTCAGTGCAGAAAAACAGAGAGCTTTTCCTCTAAGTTCAGGAAAAAGACAGGGATGTCCACTCTCTCCTGTTATTTTGCATAGGTGGAAAGTCCGAGCCCCAGCAATCAGACAACAAAAGGAAGTAAAAGGAATACAAATTGAAGACAGTCAAACTTTCACTATTTTCAGATGACGTGATACTCAATATGGAAAACCTAAAAGACACAATCAAAAAGTTTCTGAAACTGATACAAAATTCTGTAAAATTACAGGATAGAAAGTCAACGTGCAGAAATCTGTTGCGTCTATATACACTAATAATGAAAAAGCATAAAGAGAAATCAAGGAATCAATCCCAGTTGCAATTGGACCATAAGATACCTAGGAATAGGAATAAGCCTAACCAAAGAGGTAAAAGATCTATACTCTGAAAACTATAAAACACTGATGAAAGAAATTGAAGATGACACAAAAAAAAAATGGAAAAACACCATGCTCACGGATTGGAAGAACACATATCGTTAAAATGTTTATACTACTCAATCTATACTTTTAATGCAATCCCTATCAAAATACCAACAGCATTTTTCACAGAGCTAGAACAAGCAATCCTAAAATGTATATAGAACCACACAAGACCATGGATAGCCAAAGCAGTATTGAAAAACAGGCACAGCTGGAGGCATCACATCTACACAGAAGGGCATCTGGGTGGCTCAGTTGGTCAAGTGTCCAACTTCAGCTCAGGTCATGATCTCATGGTTTGTGAGTTTGAGCCCACATTGGGCTCTTTGTGGACATCTCAGAGCCTGGAGCCTACTTCAGATTCTGTGTCTCCCTCTCTCTGACCCTCCCCTGCTTGTGCTCGCTCTCTTGCTCTCTCTTGCTCTCTCTCTCTCTCTTTAAAATAAATAAACATTTAAAAAATTTAAAAAAGAACATCCAGAAAGAAAATCTATAAAGAAATATTGGGCTTAAACAATACATTAGACTAGATGAACTTGGTAGATATATACAGAGTATTCCATTCAAAAGCAGTGGAATACACATTCTTCTTAAGTGCACATGAAATTTTCTTCAGAACAGATCACATGTTAGGCAATGGAACAAGTCTCAAAAAGTGTAAGAATAATGAAAGCATGTCAAGCATCTTTTCTGACCATAGTGATATTAAACTGGAAATCAATTACAGGAAGGAAACTGATGGGGCAACTGGCTGGCCCAGTCAATAGATCATACAACTCTTGATCTCTGGGTTGCAAATTTGAGCATCATGTTGGGGGTAAAGTTTACTTAAAAAAAAAAAGGAACCTGGAAAAATCACAGATATGTGAAGATTAAACAACATGCTACTTAACAACCAGTGGGTCAAAGGAGACGTCCAAAAATACCTTAGACAAATGGAAATGGAAATACAATAATTCAAAATCTATGAGATAGAGCAAAATCAATTCTTTTTTTTAAGTGTTTATTCATTTTTGAGAAAGAGAGAGAGGCAGACAGAGCATGAGCGGGGAAGGGGCAGAAAGAGAGGGACACACAGAATTCAAAGCAGGCTCCAGGCTCTGAGCTGTCTGCACAGAGATGGACATTGGGTTCAAACCCACAAACTTTGAGATTATGGCCTGAGCCAAAGTCAGATGCTTAGCCGACTGAGCCACCCAGGTGCCTTGAGCAAAAGCAATTCTAAAACGAAAGTTCATAGCAAGGAAAAAAATCTTAAATAAGCAATCTAAATTTATACCTAAAGGAACTATAGAAAAAAAACAAATAAACCCCAAAGTGAGTTAAAGGAAGCAAAAACTAAAGACTGGAATAGAAATAAATAAAATAGAGACTAAGAGAAGCATAGAAAACATCAATGGAGTTAAGAGCTGGTTTTTTGAAAGGATAAACAAAACTGACAAACCTCTAGCTAGAGTCATCAATACTAAAGAAATTTAAAAGATCAAAAGAGACGAGTACAAACAATTATGTGCCAACAAACTGGACAACCTAGAAGAAATAGATGGATTCCTAGAAACATATAGTCTTCTAAGACTGAATGTTAAAGAAATAGAAAATAGGAATAGACTAATTACTGGTAAGGATATTGAATCAGTAATCAAAAACTTTCAAACAAACAAAAGTCTAGGACCAAATAGTTTCACTGGTGAATTTTATCTAACATTCAAAGAAGATTTAATACCTATTTTTCTCAAAGTCTTCCAAAAAATAGAAGAAAGGAAGAAATGTTTCCAAACTCATTGTAGGCTGGCCTTATATTGATACCAAAACCAGACAAGGACACCCCAAAAAAGAATATTATAGGTCAATATCCCTAATTAACATGGATGCAAAAATCATCAAAATATTAGCAAACCAATTTCAACAATACATTAAAATGATCATATACCATGATTTACTCCAGGGATTTACTCCAGGAATGAAAGGACAGTTCAACATCTGCAAATCAATTAATGTGATAGAACACATTAACAAAATGAAGTATTTAAGTTATATGATCATCTTACCAGATGCAGACAAAATATTTGACAAAATTCAACATTCATTTGTAGTAAAAACACTCAAACAAGTGGGTCTTTTCAATAAAAGATGTTCAGAACATTGGACATACAAAAAAATTGAACTATACCACTATCTCATACCATACACAAAAATTAACTCAAATTTATTAGACTTGAATTCAATACCTGAAACCATAAAACTCCCAGAAGAAAAATTTGGTGGTAAGATCCTTGACATCAGTCTTGGCATTGAATTTTTGGATCTGACTCAAGAAAAAAAAAAAAAGACAAAAAACTATGAAGTTACTGCACTATGAAACAATGAAGCTATTGCACAGTTAAAGAAACCATCAACAAAATGAAAATACAACCTAGTGAATGGGAGAAAATATTTGCAAATCATATATCTGATAAACTGTTTCCAAAATATATAAAAAAGTCAAACAATTCAATAGTAAAACAAACAACCAAGCTGATAACAAAATGTACAGAGGACCTAAATGGACATTTTTTCCAAAGAATACCTACAGATGGCCAACATGAAAAGATGCTCAACATCACTAGTTATCAGAGAAATGTATACCAAAACATCACATTCATCAGAATGTCTAGTATTAAAAAGACAAGAAATACTAGGTGTTAGTGACAGTTTGGAGAAAAGAAAGCCCCTCTTCCACTATTGGTGGGAATGTTGATAGGTTCAGCCACTATGAAAAACAGTATGAAAGTTCCTGAAAAATCGATCTACCATATGATCCAGCTATTCCACTTCTGGGTGAAGAAAATTAAAACACTAACTCAAAAAGTGCGGTTGCACTGTACTGTGTGGTTTATTGCAAAATAATTTACAATAGCCAAGATATAGAAGGTACCTAAGTGTTCATCAATAGATGAATGTATGAATAAGATGTGTGTATATATATATGCATATGTGTATGCATATATTATATATTTTTTACATATATGATGGAACACCACTCAACCATAAAAAAGAATGAAATTGTGCCATTTTGACAACATGAATGGACCTAGAGGGTATTATGCTAAGTGAAATAAGTTAAACAGACAAAAACAAATACAGTACGATTTCACTTATATGTAAGCAAAACAAAACAAATGAACAAAGACAACTAAAATGAAACCAAATTCATAGATAGAGATAAAAGACTGATGGTTATCAGAGGGGAAGAGCCTTGGAAGGGTGAGACGAAAGGGTGAATGGGATCAATTTTATGGTGACAGTAACTAGACATTGTGCTAATCACTGTAGTGTATGCAAAGATTGAATTATTTATGTTGTACTCCTGAAACCAATATAATACTGTATACCAATTTCACCTCAGGTAAAAAATGACACCAACGTTTTTACACATGACTATCACTAACTTGTTAGTGACTTGAAAATCCCAGTGTGCTGGGAATTATTGCTTTGGAAATTTACCTTAAAACATTTCTATTTTAGAGTAACATAGACTACCTCTCAGATCCCTTACTGAAAACTAAATTAATATAGATATTATGCATCTATTAGTAAAAAATAGCCAAAATTTCTCAAATGAAACTACCAAACAGGGGTGCCTGAGTGAGTGGCTCAGTCATTTAAGCATCGGACTTCAGCTCAGGTCATGACATCGTGGTTCCTGGGTTTGAGCCCTGCCTCAGGCTCTGTGCTGGCAGCTCAGAGCCTGGAGCCTGTTTTGGATTCTGTGTCTTCCTCTCTCTCTGACCTTCCCCTTCTTGCACTCTGTCTTTGTCTCTCTCAAAAATAAATAAACATTTTTTTTAAAAATCAGGAAACTATCAAATAGGAGTGCATGGGTATCTCGGTTGAGTGTTTGACTTTTGATTTTGGCTCAACTCACGATCCCAGGGTCATTGGATCAAGCCCCGTGTTGCCTCTGCGCTGAGCTTGGAAACTGATTAAGATTCTCTCTTTCTCTCTCTCTCTCTCTCTCTCTCTCTCTCTCTCTCTCTCCTTCTCCCTCTGCCCCTCTCCTTGCTCATGTTCTTTCTCTAAAAAATGAAAACAGAAAACAAAAAAGCTATTAAACAAAGAAATACATTAATTGAAAAATATAATAAATATTTATAGTCCCAGAAACAACTTTAAAAGTTATATATATGTATGTATCTACATATATACTTTTATTTACATAAATGTATATGAAGTCTTATGTATTGGGAATAAATCAAAAATGATTCTGAGATAACTGAGTATTTCTTATTCCATGTGCTCAGCATTCTGTATTTTATCTCTTAAAATTATCTCACCTTATAGATATGAATATTTCTTTAGCTTCTGATTGTTCTATAGATCAGTCTTGGCATTTGTATTTAATGTTTATTAAACATTTGCAGTAGCGTTTATTGGCTTAACCAATGCTGGCTTTATTTTCAGAGCTGGCTTCTTAGGCCACCTAAGCATATGCTTTAACTGGCAGATAGTGTTTCTTGCAAGGATTTTTAGCATTAATTTAAAAGATGTTTGGAAAGGGTGTCTTAATAAACAATTGCTTTTAACATGAATACATATCTGTGAGCATTTCCTTACTAGAAAGCTTGACCATTCTTCATCCAATAGGTGTTTGGGCTCATGTTTCCTGTTTATAACTGTATTCACTGAAGGAGAGTTATTGGAAATGAGACATTCTATCTCTTTGCTATAATATAAGAAAGAGAATAATTTTAATTTGCTTGACTATAAAAGTCTCTGCTTGTTTGCACAAGAAAAGTGGACACTATCTCAGTTATCTTTGTGTGGTTTATTCTGGGCAGTGTTAAGAGACAACATGAAATGATTTGAGGACCAAAGCCTCATAGCTATTCTGAATGAATAGTATCTATATCTGGAAATACAGGTTTAACAATTCAGTTCTACAAGTTAGCTTCATTTAAACAGAAATAATACTTAATAATCAACATGAAAATAGGCTGCCAAGACTCAAATGCAGAAAACCAAAAGCATTCACATATTAGACCCTCTGAGGAGATACACTGCACATCTACCTTTGAGAACACAATCTAATGCTCTTTATTCCTTCATTCCTTCAAAGAAATAGAGTCAAAATGTTTTCTTTCTCCAGGTGCTATATGAGGCAAATGCTGTGCAGGCTCTGTCAAAAGTGGATATCACTGCAGCAAAACTCATTTCCTGAGTTAGTACTCAGATTTCAGTCCCTTGATTCCTGATGTTTACCTGCCCTGCCAATGCCTTGTAGTCGTCTCACCTTTCATCTTCCAGAGAAAATAAAACACTCCATCTCATTTATCAATTATTAAGTAGTATCCAATACTGCTGGCCATTGTTTGCCTTCCTGTGACCATCCATTCACCAGTTTCGTGACATAGAGTTACCTCATTTGCCTCATACCACTCATCAGGGGCCTTCAGAAGGTGATTAATCTTTATTCCAAGGCAATAGACCTTACACAACAGCCTGAGGAAGTGAAGATAGAAAGTTCAAGATAAAGTTCAATTTTATAAGACCAGCTCCACATAACTAAATTGATGACTGAGTTCTTCCTCTTTCCCCTTCATCTGCAAGTTGTCTCAGATTTTAAAGTTAATGTCTGTTGAGGACTAAGTGAGGCATAGCTATTGTTGATAGCTCAGAACTTTGAAAAAATGCTGGTAAGAACCCTCTGATATAGAGAAATACACTACTAGAATATACCAATACATACAAATGTTCACAATGGATCATCAACTGCCGGGATTTCAAGGATTGTTAATATCCTAAGGAAAAAAATACCCTGAATTTCTATAGATAATCAATTTTTATTTATTCATGGTTGTTTATGTAGTCAGTTGGGAAGGATTTATTGACTGTCTATATGTCCAGAATGTCTGATACTTCAAAGAGAGAGGAAACAAAAGGAAAAACTCTAGTATTAAAAAATAGCAAATCAACAAGCTACAGGGAAATCCAAAGTCTCTTTTGAGAGAGGTTTCAAGTAGAATTCTAAGCTAAAGAATAATTGTTTTTCTCAAACTATAGTTTATATAGATAATAATGATAATAATAACTAACACTATTGACAAAAATTAAAACATTTGGAGGTTTAATAAGTTATTCAAGGTCACAAAATGAGCATAGTCAAAAATACAAAAAAATAATTTAGGGGCTTTAAAGGACTAGAACATTTTCTTTATCTGGAATGTGGATAAAAAGCTCCTAGGAAATTGGACTTCCTGCCTCATTTTCTTCATAGGTGAAACAGAAGCAAATGAGATACCATACATTTAGATACCTAAATGAGCACTTAGGAGCATAAATAGCCCACAGTAAGCCAGTGTAAGTAGGTAGTTTCTACTGGAGATGAACAATTAGCTCCAGGCATAGAACAGTTCCTGTAGTCTCAGTAACAGAGAATGATCATATGTTGCCGATTAAACTGAGTAAATCAAAGCTTCCACATTTACCATTATAAAAACTGAGCTGAGAAATACCTTGACTGATATATATAAGCATGTGGTTCTCAGTTGGAGAAAATGTTGTCCCTCATGGGCATTTGGAGACAATTTCAGGGAGACGATACTGGCATTTAGTGAATTGAGGCCACAGATGGTGCTAACCATCCTATAAGGTGCAGGTCAGCCCCCACAGCAGAGTATTATCTGGCCCAAAATGCACATAGTGCTGCAGTTAAGAAATCCTAGTCTAGGCTGATGGGCATAAATTAGGATATTAATTTTGCATATGCTATAATAGAATCATTGAAGGCATCAGATGTCGAAGTGGATTTTCCTTAACATATATTAGTTTGATAGAAATGATAAAAGGAACTGGGTACCACAGCATGTTTTTCTAATATACTGTCTGTTTATATATTTAAAGAAACATAAAAAGCTAGAAGTGATTTTAAAACATCATCTTAGAGCTATTATAATGTACAGATTTTACCAAATTATATTGTAAGGAACCAACCCCTAATGAAACATTAAACAATTTCTAGACTTGACTGCAAGTCTATAGAGTCGTATTGCATTGGGGGCTTATGAGGACTAAATTTTAAAAAGTGTTTCCATGGAGGCACCTGGTTGGCTCAGTCGGTTAAGCATCTGACTCTTGGCTTGAGCATTTGGCTCAGGTCATGATCTCATGGTTTGTGAGTTTGAGCCCCACAACAGGCTCTGCACTGTCAGCGAGGAGCCTGCTTGGGATTCAATCTTCTCCCTCTCTCTCTGCCCCTTTCTCTCTCTCTCTCTCTCTCTCTCAAAATAAATAAATAAAAATATTTTTTTTAAAAAAAGTGTTTCCACAGATATATCTTTTGGTCATTTAAAACTCATTAATTTTAGGTATAGAATTTAGCGATTCATCACTTACATACAAGACCCAGTGCTTTCCAAAAGTGCCCTCCTTAATAACCATTACCTCTTTAACCTATTCCTCCCTCTCACCTCCCCTCCAGTAACCATCAATTTGTTCTCTATAGTTAAGAGTCTGTTTCTTGATTTGCCTCTCTTTTACCCACCAAGTTCATTTACTTTGTTTCTTAAATTCCACATATGAGTGAAATTTTTATATGGTATTTTACTTTCTCTGATTTATTTTGCTTGACATAGTACTCTTTAGCTTCATCCACATTGTTTCAAATGGCAAGATTTCATTCTTTTTCATGGCTGAGTAATATGCCATCATATATATACCACGTCTTTATCCATTCATCAGTCAATGAACATTTGGGCTTTTTCCATAACTTGGCTGTTGCTGATAATTCTTCTATAAACACTGGGGTTTGTCCTTTGTGTATCTAGCACTGCAACTGCTGAATCATAAGGTAGTTCTATTTTTAACATTTTGAGGAACCTTTATACTGTTTTCTAGAGTGGCTGCACCAGTTTGCATTCCCGCCAACAGTGTAAGAGGGTTCCCCTTTCTCCACATCCTTACCAACACCTGTTGTTTCCTGTGTTGTTAATTTTAACCACTCTGACTGGTGTGAAGCAGTATCTCATTGCAGTTTTGATTTTTATTTGCCTGATGATGAGTGAAGTTGAGCATTTTTTCAAGTGTCTGTTACCCATCTGTATATCTTCTTTGGAAAAATGTGTACTCATATCTTCTGTCCATTTTTTAACTGGATTATTTGTTTTCAGGGTTTTGAGTTTTATAAGTTCTTCATATATTTTGGATAGTAACCCTTTATCAGATAAATCATTTGCAAATATTTTCTCCAATTCCATAGCTTGCTTTTTTGTTTTGTTGATTGTTTCCCTCATACAGTGAGATTTTAATTAAAGGACAAAAAAAAGGCTTTGATCAGAGGATCACAGCTATTTTGGATTATGAATCTTTTCCTTATTTATAAAGATGCACACATACAAAGAGACAAAATAAAGGAGAGAAGTGTAAAAGAGTAAATATCACAACTTCAGTGTTTTCGGTAAAGATGGCAATCAGGGACTTTGTACTGGTGATGAAAATTACAGTAGCTACTAATCATTTATAGACAAATATTTTGTTAATTTTACCATTCTGAACAACAAAAAATAGATAAAAATACAAAGAATTATAACATGCATTTGCATAGCATTTTACAATGTACCAAGTGCTCTGGCATTATCATCTCATCGATTTATAGAGTAATGTGAGAAAGAACTTTTTTTTTTCATAATGATTACTTACTCCCAGGTGTCCAAAATACTTGGCTTTTGGGAATAGAGCTCCATTGAACTATTGAGTGAATGTGTTGATTCCAAGAGCTCAAGTGGCAGTAATTATAGTCTAAAGCCATCTAACTTACTAGTGGTAGAGAGAAGTAGATGGAAGACATAACCTACATCTAAAGACAGCCTATCATACCACCAACCTAATGCACTGGGAAATAATAAGTAGATGACTCTAGCTGCTGAAATGCACAGGAAGCTATATAAGCTCGATAAATCACTGATAGAGGCTATAAATTTGCCAGCAAATCAATTACAATACCTTTGTGATTCCTTTCTGCATGTAACTAAAATAATAGCGGTGGGGATTTGAAAAATAATCCATCATTGATTGCTTAAAATCAGTTCTTGAAGTGCTGAAAGATACTCCAGTCACCATTCATTAGCAAGGTCTTCATTATATCATTTAGAGCATGGATTTGTTGAATGGAGAAAAGGGATTCTCTACATATAAAAATGATGATGCTAACCCATTATCAGTAAGACATACATTTTGAGCTGTTTCTCTAGTAGTTAAAATGAGGGTTTTTTTTAAAGTAAGTTATATATTTTTGCCTAGCTTCAACAAACAACAGGACTGGAAACATTATCTATGGTACAGTTTATCTTTTCATCATGTAAAATTAATAAATGGGAGGATAAAAATCAAACAAATCCCTACATTTCCATTTAGCAACTATGATATGCTTAGAACCAATTTTGAAGGCTTCCAGTTATTAAATATGTGTTGTAACTTCTTAGGATCATAGAATATTAGAGTTGGACAAAGCCATAAGAATGTCTAAGATCAACCCACTTCTGCAAATGAGAAAGCTAAGATTCAAGATTCAAAGACTCTTCCATGTACACATAGCTAATGGAGTGGCTAATTAGGGTCTAGAATTCAGAGTTCCAAGCTGCCAATTTAGTGATCTTTCCATCATATCATACTGCCTTAAGCTCACACTTGGTTCAACCACTACCTGTTGTTCTGTGAACTTCTTTGAACCAGCCTGCAAGAGATATGACTTCAAGTTCATGTCAACATCATCCCAGAATTACCAGTTCTTTTCATTGTTACCAAATGAAAGAATCCATGGGGAGCCATATGTCCTTTTAAACCTCATTATATAAATTTATACATCCACTTGCATGTCCTGGGCTTGTTTTCATTCTCAAAGCTAACTCAATGGTGTAGACTTGGCCAGAAAGGCATCTCCTAATCAAACAGCACATGAATCAGTTTTTAAAATTCAGATCTAGAATATTTTTTAATAATCATATGTCTCTAATAATCATATTTTCACAAACTGCTTTCTAGTTCAAAAATAATTTTATGTGTATTAAAATATTCTTGTACTAGGTTTGGACATTTCACTATGTAGGACAAAGATATGAACAGGACTATGAGGTAAACAAACTGAATTTGAGCAGCCTAAATGCAAATTAAAAGTTTTCCAGTGAAAGGCACCTTTAATAATGCCAAAAGGCATGTCAAAATGAAGTGTGGTTTGGGAAGATATGTAGATGCAATCTAAGGGAAAGGCTATAGGAGAAATGATGAGTGGGGTTAGGGAGCATAAGAAGTCCAAAAGATTGTATCAGTGACCCCAGTTCTTCACTTCTTCCTGGATCCCTAGCCTTTGTCATGTACCTTTGCAGTCCTTTCCAACATAAGTGGGATATAATTCTGAGCTCTTGGGTTTAGTCACAATTACATGCTCTGGACAATGGAATTAGCAAATGTGATAGAGTTTTCAAAAGTGCTTGCACAATTGGGCTCACTGATTCTTGTGCTTATGCCTTCCAAGTGAAAGGAACATGCCTATCTTAGTCTGCTGCTCCTAGAGGCAAGATAAAAGATGTGTGAATCAGAGCTGTTGCAGCTAAGGTACCCTAGACCGGCTAGCCTAAAGCAAAGCATATCCAACACAAGACTGTATGTGCTATAATTAAGTAATAATTGATGTTTGCCACTGAGTTTTGAGGTAGTTTGTTATGCAGCAGTTACTTAATATAGAAAGTGGTTTCTCATGATTTAGAAATATCCAGCCATTGCTAGGAGAATATCGGGAAATGACAGAAGATCTTGAAGAGCAAAAGTAGCCCTTCATAAGCCCTAAGCAAGGTAGTAATGATTTTCCTATCAAAGATACTGGATCTGGTAGTAGGGTGTGGGGAGGGGTGTTCCAGGAACTGGTGCTAACCTGAATGGAGAGGTTTATGAGTGCAAGGGTTGGAATAATGAGTTTCTTTTCTGAGGTCTTAAGGACTTCCATAAGCAGTGAAATTATCAGCTTTGGGAAGGCTTGGCACACAGAAGATGCCTAATGTTTCTTTTCTGGCTAAATTAATGAATGAATCAATGCTGGAAACCCAAGTCCAAAGCGAGATCTAACCACAGAATTGGAGTAGGAAGCTGTGAAAGTCAGGATATGGCTGTGGGGGGAGGATGAAATTCAGGCAGCCCTAACAAGAATATGCATATATAGGATGAAGGAGTATAACTAGGAGGGTGCGAGTGGTTTCTGCAATAAAAGCACTGTTTGTAAGGCTTGTGTGACAGAGTGCCATGAGGGACTGTTTCAGACTTTCTTTTTCTAGAGATTAAAGGATAAAGTGGAGATTATAACTGAGATCAAGTCTTATTTGAAACAAAGATAAGTTTTCCCAGACTGGATTTAAAGAGGCTTGGTTCTTCACTCAAAGATTCTATGCCTCCTAGCATTTTCCACAAAGAGAACTATGGGTATGGAAAGGAGGAGAGCAGCCATCTTGGAGGGCATGCCTAGGGCACATTAAATGAAGATATGACTACAAACTGTTCCTTTATTCCTGTCTTCCTCCTATACTCCTAAAGGAAAATTATCCCTTTACCTCACCTTCCTGAGGGATGACAGGAGGGAGTCACTCTCTTGGTTATTCTTCCACTATTGAGAAAACTGTTCCATATTTGGGTATATTTATAAGAGAGAGCAGATGTCTTTATCATTGGACATATTGCTTTGCCTCCATAGGTAATGGAGAAAGATGGGAGATGTAAGAGACAATATCTCTTACCAAAAAATCCCTGATTCACTCAAGTTCCCAGTTTTCACTGTCTGAAGGGCATGGAAAGATGAATCCCTGCTGTGACAACAGGTCCTAGAGACAGGCTGCCAAATTGCTAGGTCTGCTCACTTGGAGCAAATGTGCTCAGAAGAAAGTGATGGATGTGGATGTGGTGGAAGACCCCAGCTGAGAGTAAGCTAGGAACTGTGTTAAGTCTCCCAGGGGAGCTGCTTGGAAGCGATTCCTTCATCAGCAGGGCTATTGGGATCATCTCCTATTCACACTGAATCTTTTGACAGTAAGATGAATGCTCAATGAAAAACTACATAGTGGGCTTAATCGACTTGTCATTGGTGGTCATATGAGGAGATGACTTATCCCTTTCACAATTTCTTGTCTCCACACTGGAGAATGTATAACATGCTGGGAAAAAGACATGGGGTCATAGACCATGGACCATGCCTCTCCTTAAAGCCTGCAGAGTAGTGGATCTCAACTCGATAATATTCAAAGCCCTTCCATCCTGTTTTTTATTTAACTGTGATAAAATATACATAACATAAAATGTACCATCTCAACCATTTTTAAATGCACAGATTGGTAGTGTTAAGTACATTCACATTGTTGTGCAACCCATCTCCAGGATGCTTTTTTTCCCTCCAATTATTTCATCCATCTCCCCACCCTCACCCCCCAGACAAACACCAATTCTCTATTTATGAATCTATTTCTATTTGTTTGTGTGTTTGTTTTGTTTGGTTTGTATTTTAGATTCCATATATAAGTGAAATCATGTGGTATTCATCTTTCTCTGATTTATTGCACTTAGCATAATACCATCTGGGTTCATCCATATTGTTGCAAATGGCAAAATTTTTATTCTTTTTAATGGCTGAGTAATATTCCATTATATATATATATATATATATATATATCATTCATCTATTGATGAACACTGGGGTTGCTTCCACATCTTGGCTATTATAAATAATGCTGCAATAAACATAAAGGTGCATATATCTTTTTTAATAGGTATTTTCATTTTCTTTGAGTGAATACCCAAAAGTGGAATTACTAGATCATATGGTATTTCTATTTTTAATATCCTGAGGAATCTCCATGTTTTCCATAGTGACTGCACCAATTTACATTCCCACCAACAATGTATGAGGGTTCCCTTTCTCTCCACATCTTTGCCAACGCTTGTTATTTCTTGTCTTTTTTTAAAAACTGTTTATTTATTTTGGGAGAGAGAGAGATAGAAAACAAGTGGGAGTGTGGAGACAGATAAAGGGAGACAGAAAATCCCAGACTCCAGGCTGTGAGTACAGAACCCGATGCAGGGCTCAACACCATGAACCATGAGATCATGACCTGAGCCAAAATCGAGTCGGACACTTAACTGACTGAGCCACCCAGGCTTTCCTTGTCTTTTTGATACTAGCAATTCTGACAGGTGAGAGGTGATATCTCATTGTGGTTTTGATTTGAATTTTCCTGATGGTTAGTGATGTTAAGCATTTTTTGAATAGGTCTTTTGGCCATCAGCATGTTTTCTTTGGAAAAATGTCTATTCAGATTTTCTGCCTGTCTTGAAACAGATTGGTTTTTTTGGTGCTATGTTGTATGAGTTCTTTATATATTTTGGATATTAACTCTTTATTGGATATTTCATTTGCAAATATATTCTCCCATTCAGTAGATTGCCTTTTTGTTTTGTTGATGGTTTCTTTCACTGTTTAAGAGCTTTTTAATTTGATGTAGTCCCATTTATTTTTTCTTACTTTTGTTGTCCTTGCCTGAGAAGACAGATTCAAAAACATATTGCTAAAACCCGTGTCCAGGAGCTTACTGCCTGTTTTCCTTTAGTTTTATGGTTTCTCTTCTTACATTTAGGTGTTTAATACATTTTGAGTTCATTTTTGTGTATCGTGTAAGAAAACGGTCTAGTTTCATTCTTTTTCATGTAGCTGTCCAGTTTTCCCAGCACCATTTATTGAGGAGTCTGTCTTTTCCCCATTATATATTATTTCCTCCTTTGCCAAAGATGAATTGACCATATAATGGTGGGTTTTTCTGGGCTCTCTATACTATGCTATTGATCTATGTATCTGTTTTTGTGCCAGCACCATATTGTTTTGATTATTACAGCTTTGTAGTATATCTTGAAGTCTAGAATTGTGACACCTTTAGCTTTGTCCTTCTTTCTCCGGATTGCTTTGGCTCTTTGGAGTCTTTTGTGGTTCCATAAAATTTTGGAATCTTTCCTCTAGTTCTGTGAAAAATACTATTGGTATTTTGATAAGGATTGCATTGAATTTGTAGATTGCTTTGAGTAGTATGGACTTTTTAACATTAATTCTTCCAAATACATGAGCATAGTATAGCTTTCCATTTGTTTGTGTCATCTTCAATTTCTTTCATCACTGTTTTAAAATGTTTATTTATTTATTTTGAGAGAGAACATGCAAGTAGGAGAAGAGCAGAGAGACAGAAAGAGAGAGAGAGAGAGAGGAAGAGAGAGAATCCCAAGCAAGCTCAGTACTGATGCAGGGCTCAAACTCACAAAATGTGAGATCATGACCTGAGCCAAAATCAAGAGTCAGACACTTAACCAACTGAGCCACCCAGGCACCCCTCTTTCATCATTGTTTTATAGTTTTCAGAGTATAGGTCTCTCACTTCCTTGGTTAAATTTATTCTTAGATATTTTATTCTTTTTATTGCATTGTAAATGAGATTATTTTCTCAATTTCTCTTCTGCCAGCTCATTATTAGTGTATAGAAACAAAACAGATTTCTGTGTATTAATTTTATATCCTACAACTTTACTGAATTCATTCATTATTTCTAATAGGTTTTTGGTGGAGTCTTTAGGGTTTTTAATATATAGTATCGTGTCATCTACAAATAGTGACAATTTTACTTCTTCCTTACTAATGTGGATTCCTTTTATTTCTTTTTTTATTTGATTGCTGTGGTTAATACTTTCAGTACTATGTTGAATAAAAGTGGTGAGAGTGGACATCCTTGTCTTGTTTCAGAACTGTTTTCATCTTACAAATCTGAAACTCTATACTCATTAAACAATAATTCCCCATTCTTCCTCCCTCCAGCTCCTGGCATCCATTGTTCTACTTTATGTCTCTATGAATTTGACTACTCTAGGTAGCTATATAAGTGTAATCCTATAGTATTTGTCTTTTTATAACTAGATTATTTAAGTTAGCTTAATGTCCTCAAGTTCCATCCATATTGTAGTATATGTGAGACTTTTCTTCCTTTTTAAAGGTGAATAATATTCCATTGTCTGTATATATCACATTTTGTTTATTCATTCATCTGTTAATGAACACTTGGGTTGCTTCCACCTCTTGGCTATTGTGAATAATAATCCTATGAACATGAGTGTACAACTATCTCTTTGAGACTTTACTTTCAATTCTTTTGGGTATATACGCAGAAGTGAAATTGCTGGATCATATAATAATTCAATTTTTAAACTTTTTAGGACCTCCCCACACTACATTTTTAAAGAAATATTTTAGAATATGATGACTTGATGTATATATACATTGTGAATGATTATCACAATCAAGTTAACTAACATATCCATCCCCTCACATAGTTATCATTTTTGTGTATGTGGTGAGGACACTTATAATCTATACTCTCTTACCAGTGTTAACTATACACTGTAGTATTACTAACTATAATATCCATGCCATACATTAGATTCTCCCAAATTTATTCATCTTGTAACTGAAAATTTGTACCATGTGACCAACATCTCCTCATGTTCCCTACCATTAGCCCCTGTCAACAACTGTCCTAATCTCTGTTTTTATGATTTCAACTTTTTTAGATTCCACAGCAGATTGTATACCTTAAAATAAATCACATTGTGCAACCTAAATATATAGAATTTTTATTTGTCAGTTATACTACAATAAAGCTGTAACATTTTTCAAATACAAATTATAAAATAAATTAAATTTTAAAAAGGAAAAAATATTTTATATCATCCCCTGGGCTATACTGAGATAAAATTCAAGGGTAATATAGCTTAACTTCACAAGTTGTGGGGTTTTTTTTAATTTTCTACTAAGTTCTTTAATTTTAGTTCCAGTATAGTTAACATACAGTGTTATATTATTAGTTTCAGGTGTATAATACATTGATTCAACAATTCTGAGATTCTGAGAGGATTCAGTGCTCATCATGATAAGTGTACTCTTCATTTCCTTCACTTATTTCACTCTTCTGCCCACCCACCACTTAAAATATGCTTTATTTTAAACAAGTATCCTTAGTTAAAGTTAATTTTTTCACCAAGAACATTTTTTTTTTACTGGAATCATACTTCAGAATGCATGGCTCTAAAAGATATATATAAAACATTCCATCCAAGAAAAATAGAATACACATTTTCTTCAAGTACGCACTGAAGAATCCTCTGGTTAAATCACATAAAAACAGATATAACACATACTACAAATTCAAGACTGAAATCATACCAACTGAATTTTCCAACAACCATGGTACAAAACTAAAGATCAAAAATAAAGCAAATCTGGAATCGATAATGCAAATATTAAATGTTTAATATGTAAATATTCAACAACACACTACGGCACAAGCAATGGGTGAAATAAGAAATCAAATGGCAAATCAAAATATGTCGCGAAACAAAAGAAAAAGAAAGCACAATGTTCCAAAACCTATGGGTACAGCAAAAGCAGATAGTAGAGTAAAATTTATACTATAAATGCTTGTATTAAGAAAAAAAGTTCAAATAAACAACTTTAACCTTGCACCACAAGGAACTATAAATAGAAGAAACCGGTGAATTTAGTAGAAGAAGGAAATAACAAAGAGAAATCAGAAATAAATAGAAACCAGAATAAACAATAACATAACATTGAGAGTAATTAATAGCTTTTCCAAAAAGTTGGCAGTGGTCTAACTACATTAACTAAGAAAAAAAGGAGAAAGTCTCAAAAAAAAAGAGAAATGAAAGAGAAGACAATACAACAACCACAGAAAAACATAGTGTGATAACAGATTACTATAAATAATTGTATACTAACAAATCAGGTAACTTAGAAATAAAACAGATAATTCCTATAAATGCACATGTTACCAAGGTTGAATCATGACTCTTGAATCCAAGAAGCAGGAAATCTTCTTGGAACAAAAACAAGAATGACAGTTGAATTAAGCAAAAATCTCCCAACACAGAAAAGCCCAAGACCACATGGATTCATTGATGAATTCTACCAAACATTAAAATTAATGTTTCTTCACCTCCTTACTTTCAATCTGCAGGCCCTTTAGGTCTGAAATAAGTCTACTGTAGGCAGTATATTAGATGGATCTTGTTTTTTGTTTTTTGTTTTTTTTATTTCTAGGAGAGAGAGAGAGAGAGAGAGACAGCGTGAGCAGGGGAGGGTCAGAGAGAGAGGGAGTCACAGACTGAAACAGGCTCCAGGCTCTGAGCTGGCAGTCAGCACAGAGCCCACGCGGGGCTCGAACCCACGAACCGCGAGATCATGACAAGCGAAAGTCGGACACTTAACCGACTAAGCCACCCAGGCGCCCCCATGGATCTTGTTTTTTATACATTCTAACACCGACACCTTTTCATTGGAGCATTTAGTCCTTTTACATTCAAAGTAATTATTGATAGATACGTCTTTATTGACATTTTATTGCTTCTTTTGTCATTATTTCTGGAGATTTTCTCTGATCTTTTCTTGTCTTTGTCATTTTTGGTCTCTTCTTTGCACTCCAAGAGTCCCCTTTAATATTTCTTGCAGGGCTGATTTTAGTAGTTATGAACTTCCTTAGTTTTTGCTTATTAAAGAAACTCTTTATCTCTCCTTCTATTCTGAATGATAGCCTTGCTAGATAGAGTATTCTTGGCTGCAGATATTTCCCATTTCACACTTTGAATGTATCATGCCACTCACTTTTGGCTTGCCAAGTTTTGTAGAGAGATCTCCAGCTAGCCTTATGGGTTTTCCCTTGCAAGTTAAGGACTTCTTTTGTCTTGCTGCTTTTAAGATTTTTTTTATCACTATATTTTGCAAATTTAATTACAATATGTCTTGGTGTTGGCCTGCTTTTGTTCATTTTGCTGGGATTTCTCTGTGCCTCCTGGATCTGGATGTCACTTCCTTCCCCAGATTAGGGAAGTTTTATGCTATAATTTCTTGAAATAAATCTTCTGCTCCCATTTCTTTCTCTTCTTCTTCTGAGATTCTATTTTTTTTAATGTTTTATTTATTTCTAGGAGAGAGAGAGAGAGAGAGAGACAGCGTGAACAGGGGAGGGTCAGAGAGAGAGGGAGTCACAGACTGAAACAGGCTCCAGGCTCTGAGCTGCAGTCAGCACAGAGCCCGACGCGGGGCTCGAACCCATGAACTGCGAGATCATGACCTAAGCGAAAGTTGGACACTTAACCGACTAAGCCACCCAGGCGCCCCTCTTCTGAGATTCTTATAATATGAATGTTATTATGTTTAATGATGTCACTGAGTTCCTTAAGTCTATTCTCATGTTGCATAATTCTTCTTTCTCTCTTTTGTTCAGCTTCATTAGTGTCAATTATTTTATCTTCTAGATCACTGAATCATTCCTCTGCATTTTCCAGCCTGCTGTTCATTGCATCAAGCCTGTTTCCAATCTCGTGTATTTCATTCTTCTTCTCTGATTGATTTTTTTTAACTCTTTTATCTCTGTAGTAAGGGTTTCACTGATGTCTTCTGTTCTTTTCTCAAGCCCAGTGAGTATCCTTAGAATTGTTGCTTTAAACTGTCCATCAGGCATGTTACTTATATCTGTTCCACTTAGATCTCTGGCTGTGGTTTTATCTTGCTTTTTTTCAGTTGGGAGAAATTCCTCCCTTTTGGCATTTTGTCCAAATCTCTGCTTTCTTCTCTGTGTTAGAAAAGTCAATTATGTCTCCTAATCCCAAAAGTAAAGGCTTTATGAAGAAGAGGTCATGTAGTGCCCAGGGGGTCTTGTACTTCAGGAGTGTCTCTGGTGTGTGCTGTGTGTACTCTGCTGTTGTGTTTTGTCTGCTCTAACCTTCAGACCAGTGGTCTGCAGATACTCTCCTTGCCTGCTGTGGGCAACTTTTTAAAATCTACATAATATCCAGTGATATAAAGGAAAAATGAAAGTAATTTTTAATATAAGCTATATTTCAAATGTGTTTGAGCACAATTCACAAAAGAAAGAGTCAGATGTTTACTACTAATCATAAAAAATAAATTTGGTGTGTAAAAGAAATAATAAGGGCACCTGGGTGGCTCAGTCAGTTAAGCGCCTTGATCTCCACTCAGGTCATAATCTCTGGATTCATGAGATTGAGCCCTGTGTCAGGCTCTGTGCTGACAGTGCAGGGCCTGTTGGCTTTCTCTCTCTCCCTCTCTCTCTCTCTGCCCCTCCCCTGCTCATGCTATTTCTCTCTCAAAATAAATAAATAAATAAATGTTAAGAAATAAATAAAAGAAATAATAAACCTTAAATGCACATTATTAATTGAAAAAAGTGTATCTGAAAAGGTTATGTATAGTATGTATTAGACAGGGTTCTCGTTCCAAGTATATGACATTCTGGAAAAAGCAAAACAATGAAGACAGTAAAAAGATCAACGGTTGCCAGTGATTAGGGAAGAGGGAAGGATGAATGGGTGGAAAACAGAGATTTTAGAGCAGTTAAACTGTTCTGTATGATCCTCTAATGGTGGATACAGGTCATTATACTTTTGTCAAAAGCCATAGAACAATGTACATCACCATTAATCCTAATATAAACTAAGGATTTGGGGTGATAATGATGTGTCAGTTTAGGTCCATTGATTATAATGAATGTACCATTCTAGTGCAAGATGTTGATACTGTGTGACGCTGTCTGGGGGAGGGGGTATTTAAGATCACTCTGTGCTTTCTGCTTAATTCTTTGTGAACCTAAAGCTGCTCTAAAATAAAGTTAATAATAATAATAGCCAAGGGCCCAAATCAGATGATTTTCAATTAAAAAAAAAATAAGACAATATATAATTGAATATTGTTGAAACTAATTTTTAAAAATTTTTTAAATAAAATCTAAAGAATTACATTTATGTATACATGTATATTCCTGGAATCTCCATAATGAGGATAGGTACATAATACAGACTGATTCAGCTATGTTTTGTTGACCACTCAAATATGAATGGCACTGCCATTGGTGTCATGATTTTCCAGATTAGTAAACAGTTTCTAGTAAAATTCTAAGCAAAATGAATTCAGTCTTTCCTCACTGTATATGGTAGTGCCATTTACTTTCCTAGAAAATATATTGATTATTAGAATTGTGCAAGATACATTTTTTATTTAAAAATGTAATTATGCTTTATATTTATTTCATAATTATTAACAGGTTTTTACCATTATGAATGTCCAGTGGGATATTTGAAGGTAGTGCAGGAAGTAAAATTTTTCATGGATTAGGTTTGTCCCACTCATTCTCTCTCAATTTTGACTTCCTCCCACTCCATGTCAATAAGCCTCCTCAAAACACTGGGATCATACTCACACCTACAAATTTCCTTAAGAATAACAATTCCCTTAAAAATAATCAAACCAAAAGTCCTTTAAAAACATAATACTTAGATGAAATATTTCCATTTTTATCGTTCCTCAAAATGGGACACATTGAATTAAACTACAGAAACAAGTAGAAAATTCTCACTCAATAGTAAAGAGTGTTTGTTATATCTACTGAATAAGTATATAAATTTAGTCTCTGTGTGACACTCACATTCAAGCAATGGATCTGAAGTTGACACCAATAAATCCTATTTCAAATTAAACAAATTTTAAGTGAGTTTTACACAATTTAAAACATCATTTTTATAGTTATTTAACACTGTTAAGAATTTTTGTGTCATTGCTAGTAATTTTACTGCAAGATGAAAGCCAGGCAAGACAAAACTTTTGAGACAATTCATGCTCACTGGAAAGTACAGACAATATCCTTTTTTTTTTTTAAATGCTTATGCATTTATTTTTGAGAGAAAGTGAGAGAGAGTATGCAGGCAGAGGAAGAGCAGAGAGAGAGACAGAGACAGAGACAGAATCTGAAGCAGGCTCCAGGCTCTGAGCTGTCAGCACAGAGCCCAGTGCGGGGCTTGAACTCACAAACCATGAGATCATGACCTGAGTCAAAGTCGGACGCTTAACTGATCCAGCAGCCCAGGCACCCCTAGACGATATCTTTCTAAAGTACTTTTAAAATTTTACGTCAGCCTTACATAAGAGTTGCATAAATAGTATGAAAAATTTGGGGTGCCTGGGTGGCTCAGTCGGTTAAGCGTCCAATTCTTGATTTTGGCTCAGGTCATAAACTCACACTTCGTGGGTTGGAGCTCCATGTTTTCTCCATGCTGGCAGTGTGGAGCCTGCTTGGGATTTTCTCTCTCTCGCTCTCTTTCTGCACTTCCCCTGCTCGCTCTCTCTCTCTCTCAAAATAAATAAACTAAAAAAAAAATTTTTTTAATAATATGAAAAAGTTCCATATGCCTTTTATCTAGATTTACTAGTTGTTAATATTCTTTCCCATTTGTTGTATTACTCTGTCTCTGGATGGACAGACAGATGCTGATATATTTTTTTCTGAATCATTTAAGAGTAAGTTTCAGAAATTATGTCTGTTTACTCTTAGACATATAAATGTATATTTCCCAAGAATAAGAATATTCTCTTACATAATCACATTATCAAAATCGGGAAATTTAACATTGATACAATACTATTATTTAATCTATAATCCGCATCTCAATTTTGCCTATTAATAAAACCACTTATAATGATTCTTTAAAAATCTAAGATCCTGTCCTGGATTTCATAGTACATTTAGTTGTCTGATTATTGTAGTCTCCTTGAAGAATTATTAAAGACCCTCCATTTGGATTTGTCTGATATTTTCTACTGATTATATTCAGATTATGTGGTTTTGACAGGAATACCATAAAAGTAATGTGCCCTTCTCAATACATTCTATCAGGAAGTATATGGTGTTATCTTGTCCTTTTATGAGTGATTAGAAAATATCCTCACTAGAAAAAAGATCGAGGAAAAGCAAGCTCATTCAAACCAATAAAATGTGCTGCTCAATTTTGGTGCCTTTTTATAAGAAAACAAAATTTAAGTTGATTTGACCTAAACACACAGTATTTTCTTTAAAAATAAAAAGTTAACTCATAGTGAAGATAACCTATGGAATATCACCTTTATTGACATGAGCTGAAAGTTTAAAATTCAGATTTAAATTATGTTGAGCATTAATATGCATGATGGTATATCCTGTCAAAGGTCTAGATGGAACTTAGCTTGTGGTCAAAGGATATTGCTTTACAGTCAGTGTGCTTGGGAATTACCTGCATCAGAAGGAAAGGGGACCACCTCATGAGATTATGTATTGGGTCTTTGCAAAGGGTTAGCTGTAAAGTGCTTTCCTGTAGCTCAATGAATTGAAAAGGATAAGATTCGTTTTTCTCTCATTTTGCTTCCATCTGATTCTGTTCTGCTAGCAAAGTACTTGAAGTAAAGCATCTATTAATCTTGGAACAACCACTGAATTTAATTACCATGTCTAATGTTAGCTTGTACAAAGTGTTATAGGGATATGTTTTCTTCCATAAGAAGTACAGTACAATATGTTCTTCTATTTCAAATCCTTTTCACTTAATTCCAGTGTTTGACAGGAAAAAGCAATACTTCTGCCGACCTTCATAGTCAGGCTGCTCTCTCTCACTGAACTACACACCTGAGAAAAATCACATCCCACTTGCCTTCATCCCAACATGCTGCTATAAAGAACTATTACCATTTGTTCTTCTCACACACAAAAAAAAAAAAAGAATGAGAAGAGTATGAATAATTGCTGCATTCCAAGAGACTATGATGAATTTTATTAGTGTACAAAGCATATTGCATGAATTTACCAAGGGTCTTTATTCTGAGCTCACATATGTTCTGCAAAGCTGTCATTTAAAACTGCTCATAGAGTGGTGCTAAGTGGCTTATTCCATTTCCTTGTATGGCTATTCACCTTTTTGGGTGGGGTGGTGGGTGGGTATTAAACTCTACATGCTGTGATGAGAATCTATGCAAAGTTTATACTTCTCTATACATTATTGAGGTGAAGCAAGTAGAGATGAAAACAAAGTCATATAGGTTCTCTCAGAAATCTCTTGAATTAAGAGGCTATTTAACACTGAAAGGTTATTTGATGAGATGTTGGATAATTGGCTACAGAGTTGACATGTAGGTGGAAAACAACATTACTAACAGTTGTAAAATGATGACCCTCCATCTTCCTGAACAAGTGTAAGAAAGAAATATAACTATAATCTTAATGCTCTGCATTACATCTTGGGAACTTATTCATCTTCTCACTGCAAGTCCGTACCGTTTGACCAACATTTCTGTAATTCCCTTACTTCCCAGCCTCACAATACAATGGTATTCAGATTACAATATATAAATCTATCAATGAACACATTGTACACCTTAAACTTATACAAAGTTATATGTCAATTATATCTCAATTTTAAAATGTAACATAAAGCATTGAAAGAGGTATTTAGCTCACATATTTTTTAAACCCACTAACTTGTTAAGACTTGTTAAATAGGATCTTTTTCTGGAGAGCCTAAGAAGAGAAGATGACCCCCATGCTGTCATATTTGAGACACTAGTCAGAGATAATCTAGAAAGCATCTCAAATTACTTTTTCCTTTGAAACTTTAGTGCATAGTCATATTAAGGAAGTAATCTTATGAGGTCAAATCAGAAACAGTTATTTCAAACAAGTGTAACAACCTTATATTCACCACTAACCATCCTGCTTTGAGTTTTTCTTCATACTTATGGCAAGTAAAATTATTAAATTGATTTTATATTACAGTAAAACATATCATCTCTCAGTTTCACTCCTCTCTAAAAGAACCTATTATACATTTTCTGAATAGAACTACACACTGAAACCTTCAAAATATGACAGTAAATGATAATAAAAAGTAATGAAAATCATCCTATACTTGAACTATGAAAATGACAATCATACATATTTTCATAATTATATTTTCATTATTTAAATTCTCAATCCGTCACACATATATCTATTGGTTTACTTCATCTCCAGTCCTATTTCTGCCTGCTCACTTTCATATCCACTATTTTCCTCCCCAAGTAACCAAACTCCATTTCTGCTGCTGCTGCTGTTGCTCCTTCATTTGAAAGGCTTTCCTTGCATTATGGCCACCACTCCTTTTATGCACTCTCATCTTCAGAGCTTTAAATCCTCCTCATCCTTCTGGACTCAGTTAAATGCACCTCCTTGATATCCTTCCTGGCTAAATATAACTTCCCCTTTCTGTACTTACCCAAAATCCTTTAACTACACCTTTTTTGTTATACATCTCTTATTCTGTGTTTTGTATCTTTTGTTTCTTCATTTATGCACCAATTATTTACTTAATGTCTCCTATGTGCTAGGTGGCATGTACCAGGGATGATTATAAATAAAACAATTCTGCAAATCTGTGTCCCCTGGAAGTTCTTATTCTGTCAGGAAATATAGACATTAAGGGAAGAATTATAAAAATAATGAATTCTGTAAAAGAGAAAACACAAGATATTACAGTTATGCTTAAAAGGCTATGCCTCTAACCTAGTCTGATGGGCCAGGAATGTCTGTCCTTGGTCAACAGGGATCAAGTTATATGACTTGAGAGTTGACTTACACTTCACTTGTCTTGAGTCTCATTAGATGAAAATGCATTGTTCTGGAAATCCCAGAGGAATCCACTCATATTCACACAGCTTGAGGCTTCAGAAAGCATATTATTCAATTGCAAATAGCATCTATGAAACCTGGATCCACACTATGCATATGTAAAAGTTCCCCCTATATTTACAAAACTTGAAGCTGCCCATTTATGGGACCTTCCCTGAGCTGTCTCTGAAGGCCAGGCCTTGTGCCAAGTGCTAAGGATACAGTGCTGCTGACGACACGCTCCCTTCCTTCAAGAAGCTCATGGTGTAACAGACAGAATCTCTCTGATTGTTCTAATGGTGTCTCAACTTGTGTCTGCTGAAACCTCAAGTATTTTGGGGAAAAAAAGAAAGGGATCTCCTAGTCATCTATTTTGTCCTCTTATGCACTTCCTTTATTTTTAGTAATAAAGCCTCATTTCCATTGAAGAATATTTCATCATTTTTGTTCCAAGGAATTTGAATAACAAATGGAAAGATGGAACCCATAGCTTTTTCCCTTTTGGGGTTCTGCACATGCATGAGAAACAGAGAATCCCTAATAGTTATACCATAATAGTATATTATAGTTCTTTATGTTACTAGAATAGTAAATTTCCCATGGGTGGACACAGTCTCTTACTCCTTTCCATTTCTCCTGAATCATTCAATGCAATGCCTTTTACTTAGTTTGCACTCAGCCAATAGAGTAAATGCATGAGTGAATGAAAAGTTGATGAATGAACAAAGAAATAAACAAATTAGTTGGAGAGGTTAAAGAGTAAGACATCAATGACACTTACAGCTAACCTTGAAATTGTAACTTGGAGAAGTCATGCCGTTCCACTATTTTTACTGCAAAAGAATTTTAATATTTGGTCAGTATGACTAGTATTGTTATAATTAATTAGGATCAGATTTATCCATTATCTAAAAATAAGCATGAATGACTTTTTGTAAAGTCTCTCTTTTGCTACAAACACGGCAAAAGAGATCATTCGGGAAATAATGAATAAAAAATAAAAATGGACAATCAAAATCTCTAACCCCAAGGACTTCTAAGTGCTTCTATGTGATGCCATATCTGAAGTGCATAGCAGTAGAACCAAAATAAACTAGATAATTACCATTTCCCTAAATAGGGGTTAAATTGGTAAATTTTCTTTCTCCCTCAATAAATTAATTAGCAACAAAGAGTAGTGGAAAGTACTTCTTCCTCTCTAACAATTTTTTCTGTGTTCAAAGTCATGTTACTAGTCTACCCACCCTTTAGAGTTGCCCAGTTATTTGAGACATGTGAACAATCTTGTCCTATTTTGTTCTTAAAAATCATGGTCTCCCAAGATATTTTTTAACTATAAAGGTAATGATGGCAACTGTATAGTAGAGAAACCCAATAGACACCACTTTCACCAAGTGATCAAGGTTAACATTACCAGTAATGGGACATATTGACATCATGTACCCTTTGATATGAAACACTGAGAAGAGCACATCATACTGTGGCATCCTTGCCATAAATGTTAACCTCAATCTAATCATGAAAAAGCATCAGGCAAAAACAAATTGAGGGGCATTTATAAAATAACTGGTCAATATTCTTCAAAAGTGTCAAGGTAATGATGAAAGAGAAGGAAAGACTGAAGAACTGTCACAATTTGGAGGGGACTAAGGAGACATAACAATTTAATGATATGTGAGATACAGGATTGAATACTAGACCATAAAAATGACTTTAGTGGAAAAATTGGTGAAATTTGAATGAGGTCTTATACCAATGGTATGAGTTTAGTTAATGGTATTATACCAATGCTAACTTCCTGGTTTTAATAACTGTGCCATGATCATATAAGATGTTAACATTAGGGAAAGATGTGCAAGGATTATATAGGAACACTACTATTTTTGCAACTTTTCTGTAAATCTAAAATTAGCTCAAAATAAGATGTTAAAAAAATCATACAGCATGCCAACATTAATGGACATCTTTAAGAGATAAATAAGTACAGACACATTGCATAATGGCCAAAATAATATTAGTCAGGGATGATATGTATTAAACATTTGAATTGTCTGTAATTTCCCTTTATCCAGTTTTAACTAACGGTATCTAACATTAGTATCACTCCACATATCTATCCAATTAATCCGGTAGGTGCAATAGTGCTCACTATCATTGCATCATCTGATTTTAGTAACTTTATTTGGTTACATTAAATGAATTTGAAAAAGCAAAGTAAAAGCTCAAAAAGTTTTGAAAACACTGTCATCTGCTCCTAAAACTGCTATATATTCTTTTCTTTCTAGTTTTCACTGTCTACCAGATCAAAAATATGTTTGCCATCATCATGTCATTCTAACTTTGGTGGTAATGACACATACCACTTATCAAAAAAAACAAAAACAAAAACAAAAACAAAGCAAACTCCAAAAGTTTTGGTATTTAAGTGTGAAATATCAGTTGGTCTGACTTCATATACAAACAAAAACAAAACACATCTCTCCTAACCGCCCTTCCCCCAATTTATCTTATCTCCAATCTCTGGGAATAGGATTTTTGGAAATAGTTCTTACTGCAATGTGGAAACTACTTCTGGTTTCCAGTTACCAGTTGCCAGATAGTTGAGGCCCTATTCTGTCAGGACTACCTAAGTTTTTACAAAAACAATTAAGACTTGTCCAGCTTAAGGCTAATGTTCTTCAGATTGATTCAGATGTCAAAGCTGAAGTGAAATTCAAACTAAGCAAGAAGTTATTTTCATCTGGATTACTACTAAATGGAGTTAAATCAGAAAATATATATGAAGATTCTTAACTATTTTTAAAATTATAATGTAGTTTACAGTTGTGTGTGTGTATGTATGTGTGTGTATATATATACATATACATATATAGTGGGTTGCAGTTGTAAGCAGCCAAGAATCAACTTATCTTGAGTAAAGTTGGTCTCTATATTTTAGTAGGAAACTGTACAACCTTCACATCTTAGTTATGACTTTGTTGGCTTCGGTTGTCGCTGGCATTTCAGAATTCCCTGTACCATAACCTAATATATAGGAATTGGAAAGTGAATGACAGAGAGGAAGTAAGGTTACTAGATATGGAATACTTGAGACACTTACTTCAATAGGATGAAAGGAATGAAATGGCACAAGAAGGGACTATTCTGAAGTGAGGAAATTGCTGATGAATGTGGAAGCATCTTGAAGGGAAGTAACAAAGACATACATGGAAGAGTGAGCCTTAGCCCTCTCTATCCTGTTCTCTATTACATCTGTCTCTGAGATGGAAAGGAGGGAAGAAGTTGAAAATGGATGAAGATGCAGAGAAAATGTGAAGTGGAGTAGAGGAAAGCTGAAGAAGATAATAGAATATGATTTCTGTTCTTTTACAACAAAGTCAGATAAGAGTGGATATGTTGGGGAGACAGAGGAAGGAAGGAAGGAGAAGTGCAGGACTTGAGGGGAATGGACTTGGTACTGCGGAGGTTGCCATTGATATTAGTGAAATACCTGCTAGAAAACAAAGAAGGAGAGCCCACATTAATTTGTAGTAGAACTGTTATCTACATTTTGAGATTTTTCTCTAGCCACCCTGGACATATTATTTATGATTTTCCTACACTTCTGTTATGTCCTCTCCAGTGAATTTTATGCAAATTTACATTTACTCTAAGAAATAACCATTGGCATTTTCTTGGAAAGTCAAAATGAGTTTGTCCAGTCCTTTTGGCAACCTTCCCTATCTTTGTGCTTACTCTAGCTTCACAGCTGTTGGCTATACCTCTCAATTTTTTTCCCTGCCAAGAACTGTATTAATACCCTGTTTGAACTTGGTTCCATTCATTCATGGAAACAGCGAAGTTTTCTTTTCTTCTCTCTTATGAACAGTAAAAAGGCTTTCCTATTATGTTAAAGACCATGTTTAAGAGTGAATTTTTGTTTATGGAAGACCTACAACCTAGTAATGAATGTTCACTTGAGTGGGTTGGGGCAGAGGGATAGATGAATAGTCAGATATGAAGAAATTCAATTTAATTTTGTCTTTCATCTCATAAAGTCTTTCTATACAAATTAAGCTTCACAGTATTTCTTCTCTGGCCCTTTGCTTTATACTCTCCCCAGTGAGGTCACCATCCTTGATCACTCTATTACCCTGTTCTCTGTTAACACTGATTTTCTAAACCACAGTAACCTCTATCTCCGTTGCATTTTAGTCATTCACTGTAATTCTGAAATTGTCATTCCTCAACAAATATCTAATAACCCAAACCCTCAAATCTCCTCCTTTAGCTCTACAATTCCCTGTTCTACATCCTCACATATAATGAGCCTGATATTTAATCTTCTTATGAGTATTTCCTGGTCTTCTATCCTTTCTAATTCTTTTACCTTCTCACCCTAATTTTTAGTTAACAACTTTAACTGAACATGTCCTAGGTGCAAAATCCCCAAATGTATAATGCCTTATTTCTTAATAATCTCTGTCTTTTCTGATTTTCCAGCTATACTGACTGTATCGCTAAAAGTCTTGACACTTTGTCACTTGGGTCTACCACAATTCATGGCATCTAGTCTCAGGCAAGCCTTACCTGCTGTCTAGAAACTCTTTTATTTTCTGCTCATAATGAGAAGTTCTAAAGTACCTCCGTAAGGGTTCAATCCTATCCTAATTCCACTCACACTAGGAATCATACCTTGAGACTACAAAGGCCAGTACCTTTAAGCACAGCATCCTAACTTTCCCTCTCCCACTGTAAACTTTCTCAGTATCTTGACTTCTATTTTTTAATTTTTTGTTCCTGAGGAGAAAACATCTCTGTTCTAATCTCTTGTCTTGCTCCATTCCATCAGGGAAAAAGATAATCTGCCTAAAGGACAACACTAATCCCTTGGTCAAAAACTTGCAATGGTTTCCCACTGCCTTTGGAGTAGAGTCCAAACACATTAGTCTACCACTCAAGACTCTCCAGAAGGTGGCCCAAATTTACCATTCCATACTATTATGTACTTAAATAACATGCCCTAACTGGCATCAAAATGAGCTAGTTCTTCCCCAAAAGTGCCTTGTATTCCATGCTTCCATGCCTGGAGGAGTCAAAGTATCATCTTTCATTGATATAATCTGAGATTAAATACTAACTCATCCATTTGCCAGTTGGGTGACTTTAGTCATGGCTGTAGAATCAGTGATTCTCAAGTTTCTTCTCTAGCTACTTGTGAGGATCTAATAAAACAATTATTACGGCAGCACTTGAAAAACTGCATAATGCTACTAAAATGTAAAGTATTCTTAAATTCAACAAATATTCACTTAGCACCCACTACTTGCCAGGCATTATAGTGCTGCTATTCACTTTTTAAATGAATGTTACAGATTTACTTCAGGAGACTAAACCAGTCTGCATCCACCAATCAACATAAACAAAAGCAACCAGCAGAATCAAGACGTATATAAAAAAACATAACCCACTTAATATTGAGGTTTAGCAAATATGGTTTTTTAAAAACATCCTTTATGTATGAGTTGATGGCCAGTTTCAGCTCAGAACCATTTTCCTTTAGATTATACATCTTCATTGCTGCCTTTCTGGACACCAAAATCAATTCAGATCAATACCCTAAATCAAGGAATTCTGAAATCTTTTTAGAAATAGGAGTAAAATCTATTCCTTTCACTCCTCAGAACATGAATCTCTGATTGAAAAAAAAGTATTGCTCTAAGTAAACCCATGTCTTGAGTCTCTTCACTCCATGCCAGATGGAATGTTCAGGAGCAGATTGTACAAGTAAGCTTGCAAGGGAACATGGTTTTGTAAATATAGCTTCTCTTGTTGATGGCTGTGACTCCACTTGGTACAAGAGAAGACCAATACAAAAAGCATACACAAAAAAGTACATTTTCTCCAGTGCTGACAGACTTTTTGTACTGGTGCCAATAAAATGATTGTTGATTTCCAGAGGGTTGCGGGCAGGGTGAGGCGGGTGGACAAAAAGCTACCCAGTGAACAATCTGTTTCTCTCTCTCTCCCCACCCCTCCTTTTAAAATTTCCAAAATAGAAATTTCAAAGCTTGAAAAACTTCAAGGCAATTTAATTTAAGTTGCTTCCCATGACTTTAAATACTAAATGTTCACACCTACGTCAGTACTACATTGAGAACCTCCCACTCAGAGACTGTATTTAGGGAAAAAAAGGATGCCATGGTCTGTGATGAGGCCTAGATTTGAGGGACCTTGAGTTTTTAGACAAGTTCTTCTGCACGACTCCAGAGTTCAGCAGATCTAATTCTTACTCCTCAGTGGAGGGTCTGGTCAGTGTTTTCAGGAAGTTTCCTTTTAAGGATAATTATTGGAGAAAAAATATTTGTTACAAGATAAACACAGTACACCTATATAACCTGCTTAATCATTCACATATACCCTGCTCCATGCAATAGTTTTGTTCCTAAGTATCTGGATACACATTAAGTTTCAGCTTTTAGGGCTCTCCTGATATAATCCTAAAGCACAGACATTGTTATTTCTCTCCACACTTAGGCACTGACAAATATCCATGCCCCATTTTCTTTAACAATGATTGCACCTTGATTAGTTTTTAATATATAGTGTAGGTTTACTGATCATCCCTTTTCTGGGAAAGTGAATTTCGATTTTAGTGTTTAAGCCATAACATGGCTAAATTGTATATCTGGCATGTTATTTCACACTCCACCATTTTCATGTTTTTTTAGTTTAAGCCAACCCAGGTGAGTAGGCGTCATCCAAGATAAAATCTTACTGACTTTTTTTTCCCCAAAGAAAAGCTGGCGAACAGGAGGTGATAAATGCTATGCTTCCTACTCAGACTCTGTCACATAAGATGTCAGTTTTTTATTTTAATTATATTCTTTGCCAGCTCAAAGAGGCAAGTAATTTTGCTACATATTATCCTACCTTTGTTAGAGTTCCTCATAAGCAGCAGTGGAAGACCTTTCATTTATTGTGCCAGAGCTGGTCTTAATATCCAATTCCAAATCAATCTCTTGGCATCCTGGAGAAAGAAACAGATTATTAGTTGTCAAAAAAGCAGACCAGACAATTACTAAAATGCAAGCCAAGAAAGAAAAATGAAATATTTTATGAAGCAATATAGCAATTGGAGAGAGGTTTTTTTTTTATCAAAACCTGTATATTTAATCCACTCAAGTACTAACATTGACCAAATGAATTAACATAATACAGACATCATCAAGAAGATGCTGGAAACAAAGGAGAAACTAAGAGCTCATATCTTAATTGGATTTCCAAGAATCACACCCTGTCATCAGGATTCTACTGCCAGTTGTGTATTTGGGAAGCACAGGTACCACCAAGAGAATAGTGAGGAAAGAATAGGGGAAAAGGAACGCAACGTTTTCAAGGACAGGGTCCATTATTAAACCAGGCACTACAGTGGACAAATGAAGCTTAATCCTGAGAGAAAACTTTGGGAAATTCTGTAAAATATATGCCTCAGAATTATCCCACCCAGAGACCAAGGTTGCTGAGGCAATCATACCTCAACCTAGGGCAGTCATTGGTTGAGGGCTACGGAGGTAGAGGAGGGGTAGAAATTATTTCATCATCATTTCTCATCTGTCTTGCTAGTTTCGGAAGAAACCCTCAAGCCCAGAGATGCAGACATTGGAGGCAGAGGTTGGCTGGAGCATGCTAGCCAGTCAGGTCCAAGGACAAGTGCAGCAGACTGACAGCATCTGCTATAGCTCCCATTTGTACCTAATCATGATATCTTCAGACAGAGAATGTTGTACTAGTCTTTGTCATGGGGCTTCCAGTTAGGGTCAAAAGATTTAGCAAATAAAATATAGGATACCTAGTTAAATTTGAATTTCAGATTAACAACAAATCTTTTACTAGTGTATGTTTGTATTCTTTTATAAGATGGTCAGTCAGATGTGGCAAGAGGAGACAGAGGAGAGGCTCAGGAAAAAACAAATTTTATTATGCTTCCAGATCCTAGAGACAGGAACATGGCACACTGTTCAGGGTCATATGGGAAAGATGCCCGAATGGTCAGGAAGCAGAAGTCAGGACCTTTGCCTTGTTTGGGCCACTGTCTTCACTGGGGTTTCTACATGGCAGGGCAGAGGACTGGCTAGGCTGAATAATTTTATCAGGCTTTAGACTATAGGGGTGCTCCCTAGTTACCTGGCATCTGGCCCTGGGATTATTAAAGCAGAGTAATATGGTCTTGTGGGGTTTACAGGCCAGATAAAGAAAGTAAAGCCCTTGATTGGTTAGTTTGCACATTAAAAACATGCTCTGCTTAGGCCTTTGGCTATCTCTAAGAATTGGCTAGCTCAGGGAAGCATAATCGCTCTCTAGCCAGAAAGGTTTTGCCTTTTTTCAGGATTTCAAAATATCATAATATATAGAAAATTAAAAATATTTACACTATAGTATACTATGTCCATAACAGCAATTTTGTTGTTTATCTAAAATTCAAATTAAACATGATCTCTTGTATTTTATCTCGCAACCTTACCTCCAGAAAGACATGACAGAGAGAGGCAACAAGGTCAACATGTCTAGGAGGGAATAGTATACACTTACATTGCCTCCTCTTCCCTCCTTACCTACATGTCCCACTTCTCATTTACTTGAGTCAGACACTTTGCCCTTCTATGTGAAAGATGCAGGTGGTGAGACACTGTTCAGGTTTTTTTGTGGACAGATGAGGGATAGGCATTTGATCCTGAAAACAGATAGACCTAAGTCTTTCAGGATGATGTGTATGCAATAAATAATAAAATATGATCACATTTATTGAAACTTTTCTCAATGGTAAACACAATTTTATATGATTTACATATTATTCAATTAATCCTCACAATAAGATTATGAGGTAGGTGCCATTATTATCCCCGATTTACAAATAAGGAACCTAAGACACAGAAAAATTAAGTAGCCTGCTTATGGCTTCATAGCTAGAAACTATGTCCAGAAACTGTGCTCTTAACCATCATGCTAAAGAGGGAAAGACGTGATAGTTGATGGGAAACAGGATAAGAAGGCAACAAAGGAATAAATGTAAGAAGAAGATAGAAAAAGATCTCTGAGCAGTGGATTGGGCTTCAGGATTCCAGATATTATGAACAAACGAAAGAAGAAGAAAAACCCCAGAAATGTAGGGAAAGAGAACACATAATTATCTAACTCCTTTTCTTGACACCATGGGAAAAGACAAGTTAGGAAGAGAAGCTACCTGGGCAATGGGATCTAAATAAGTGGCTCTAAATGAGCTAATGCATATCCAGTTGCCATTATCACTGCTGCAAAAATTATAAACCTTGTTTAAATATACATAACACCATAAACATGAAAGATACTTTCCAATGTTTTTAAATTAAATTTACCCTTTTTTGGTAACGAACTTGCAAATGCAAATAAAATGTCTCGCAAAACAAAAGCAGAATAAGGTGCCTCTGGAGAAGCTGAAGCTTTTTAAGAGAACCCTTGAGGATTATAGGATGTTATCTTGACTTTGAACAGAAAACAATTCTGGCTGAAAGCTAATGAAAGTTCCACACCTTTCGAATAGCCAAACTGTGTCCTTGAAATATGATGTTCTCTTGGCAACCAGGAATGTAATGTAGTGAGATGGCACAGAGTGTCATTTGGTATTCAGCTCTAGCCTGGCTGTGAAATGGGGACAAAGAACAGCAGCAAAAAAAGCCAGCCTGGAAAACAGTCACTGAAGCCTTTTCTGGAACCAAAGGTGTTAGTAAGTCTGGAAGAGAGAGAGGTAAAATTGCAGATAGCAACACCTTCCAGCAACCAACAGAGAGAAGAGAGTTCACAAAGGGCATAGCACAGAAGGCACAGCTGCAAATCCAGTTCTTCTTTTGGTTATCCATCAGAATAATGAAAATGAGAAGATCAAAATAAATTCATTATTTTTTTAAAGAAGATGCTTCCTGGTTCTGTCCAATGAAGAGGTCTGTAGGACAATGAACTGAATGGCAGTGAACAGAGTTGGTGTCTAAATAGCATTTCTCTCTGAAAGGAAACAGAGTTTCTTGGAGAAACGAAATGCTTATATAAATACTTAAAGAGAAATGCTTATAGGTCAGGGGCAAGAAGAGTAAGAAAGTGAGTGTGAAATATTTTTCCATGCCAGAAAGCAAGAAAGCACTCAAAGAGTACTGAAAGGACATAAAAGCCAACTTGAAGGAGTTCCTACTTGGTAAATTTAGACAATTTGAGTATCAAAGGAATAATGGCCATAAATTATTACAATGTTAAATAAATAAAAATCCATGGGTCCAAATGTTGCTCAGGGAAAAGAAGATGGTGGAAAAAAAAGAAGTGCTCTTTTCTACAGAAAGATGTCAGCTAATAAACGTAGAAGGACTGACAAAAATAACGAATCACTCTCTCGCAAGCATAATGTAATAATTGGTTGGTACAAGAATGTTAAAGCTACTGGGGTAAAGGGTTATTGGAGGAGCAAAATATTTGTATGGTGTCAGGGTCCTCTCCTGACCTTGGATTTCTTGCTAATTGTGAAGAGAAAGGTTTGCCTTTGATTAGAGAGGTCTGGTAGACCCAATGAAGCAGTCATCTATAATATGAATATAATAATAGTAGCTACATCAGAGAGTTATTATAAGCATCAAATGAGCCAATCTTTGCAAAGCACATACCACTGGATCACAGAGTTAGGGCACCATAAATTACCACTATACTAATGCTGCTGGTACTATTATTACTACTGTTACTACTACTATTACTATTACTGTTACTACTAATAATAATAGTTCTTATTCATATTATTTTATCTAAGCTAAAGGCCAATCAAAGGCCTAAGGTCAAAGCAGGTCAAATGATTTACTTTTTTAGTTTTCCACAAAAATCATAGCCAAATCACAAACTAGCAATTGGTTGGCCAAAACAAAAAAATGACAAACTTAAGAGCATAGATTTAGAAGAAGAGAGTGCCCCAATATCTAGAAAGGGTTCGTATAAATAGTTTACTCCAGACTTTTCCAGAGTGGGGCTGTTGCTCCTAAGCTGCTTAGCAAAGAGATGCAGGCTTCTTATCCTCCTCCCTTCCTCACAACAAGGAGATGGAAGAGAGTAAAGAATTCAAAGAGGAGAAAGAGATGGCTAAATCCTTTCTCAGTTGGTAACATCCTTATTCCCCATGACTCCTACTGCTTTAAGGAAGAAAATGCTTATGAAGAGCTAAAATGGGGATCCAAAAACAAAATGATGTTGAGATTTCCCCCAACAGAAATGTATCCCCAATCCACTTGTGCCAAGGTACCTAGAATAAATTTATTTTTGTTTTTTAGAAGAAAATTATTTTAAAATATAAGGGACATATTACTCCAATGCAAGTTAATTTATTTCTGTCCCCCTAAGGTTTCACACCATAGAAAATGTGTTTGTGTGAGAATTTGCACCCCTTGAAATTCATCAGTCCTCAACACAATTCTTCATCTTGGAAGTAAGATGAAGTGGTAATGGTAGAGCCAAGTCAGTAGGAGTTTGCTATGAGCATCTCTTTCCTAAGTCTAGATTAGCCGATCTTTTTGGACCTTATTCTTTTAGTGTAATCCTCCCTGAATGAATTTCATTGCCCGCACCTGTATCTCTTTGCCAGAGAGCTTTCTCTAGTAGTTTTTTTTTTTTAATGTTTTATTTATTTCTAGGAGAGAGAGAGACAGCGTGAGCAGGGGAGGGTCAGAGAGAGAGTCACAGACTCCGAAACAGGCTCCAGGCTCTGAGCTGGCAGTCAGCACAAAGCCCGACGCAGGGCTCGAACCCACGAACTGCGAGATCATGACCTAAGCGAAAGTCGGACGCTTAACCGACCAAGCCACCCAGTCGCCCCCTCTAGTAGTTTGAGCCAGTTCTATCTACTGTACAACAGATCAGAAATACTAGAGAATTAATGCCCATTGGAAAAGTCTTCAAACCATTACAAACCGGACTTGGAATGTTTATTCCCCAGATATCTAATACCTTAGGTGGGATGACTCTAAGGTCTCCTATACTTTCCAGAAAGCAGCACTAGTTTTCCACATGGCATCTTGCTTGATAAAAAACACTCTATTGGCTGTCTTTCCTTCCCTGTC
Source organism: Proteles cristata cristata (assembly GCA_017311185.1). NCBI lineage: Eukaryota > Metazoa > Chordata > Mammalia > Carnivora > Hyaenidae > Proteles > Proteles cristata. The sequence goes on from JAESUZ010001747.1 coordinate 62,260, forward strand.
CCACTTCCCCACTCTTTTATTGATGTTTTCCAAGGCTACCTTCCAAATAAGCCATTTGTCCCAAATCTGTGTACTTCTTGAGGAATACAAATTATGATGGCTTACTAAACGAAAATTATGATTTCTAAAGTTACAAACAAACTGATCAAGTCAATCATTAGGACTAGTACAAAAAGCTACACTGAAGATGTGCATCTGTAATTTGAAAGGGAATGTAGAACCCTGAGAGAAGTCTCCAGGTGCCTCCTGTTTTTATATATGCTTATGTGAATGGCTAAAAGTGGTTTATAATCTATCTTGAGCAACATTAGTTTGGGAAATTACTAAAACATTTACCTACTGCAACAACACAAACTTTGGAATAGGATCCTGAAAGATATCAAGAATGGTGGGTCCAGGACAGTTGTGGAGGGAACAACAGCTGGTTTCTGGGCCAAGGTCATTTAACTAACCAGTAGTGCAATGTTTCACTATTTTAGAAATCAATAAATACAACCTTATAGTAGATAATGACTGAATACCAATCCTATCCTTGAGTATTGAGATGGTTTTTATGGCATTTGGATAAAGAGGAAATTCCCAAGGTTAAAAAAAATAAAAGGCTCCTTTAGCCAGCACCTTAAAAAGAACTGCAAATGATAGTGCAGTACAATCTGTCGTGTGGAATGTAGTCTGAGAATTAAGTACTTAGGCATAATAGTTACATACTGGATTATAAATTTTGAAATGATTACCCTACAACAAAATACAATGAATATTAAAACAAAAAAATAGGGGCGCCTGGGTGGCTTAGTCGGTTAAGCGTCCGACTTTCGCTTAGGTCATGATCTCGCGGTTCGTGGGTTCGAGCCCCGCGTCGGGCTCTGTGCTGACTGCCAGCTCAGAGCCTGGAGCCTGTTTCAGTCTGTGACTCCCTCTCTCTCTGACCCTCCCCTGTTCACGCTCTCTCTCTCTCTCTCTCTCCTAGAAATAAATAAAACGTTAAAAAAATAAATAAATAAATATGTTTTAACTTTTTCTTCACAGTGACCTCAGGGTCATTATTATAAATAACAATTTTCATTGTTTTGTAGCTATGTGGGTAAAACAGATGTCTCTATACTATATACACCTGTTTTTACAGCGTAATTATAATAAAACAGCTGTATAACTTTTGAGTACATTTGATTTCCTTAGAAAGTTACAACCAGAAGGAAATTTTTTTTTTTCAGGTCTTAAAGAACCATTTTAAACACATATCTTAAGGGTTACCAGTAAAAATATAAATTCCATTTAGAGAAGCCATTTCCATAAGTTCTGTTGGAGCTTATAGAATACTGATAGGGAAATTTCAGAATGTAAAATATAAAATAAACCTGATCCAGACTATATGGGGAATAATTTTATGAATACTTGACCTACATGGAAACCTCAAAAAGCATACCTTCAGCTTCAGGTATCGGTTGGGTCCTAAAAAGTCCTTTTAAAGTAAAAGTAAATTTGGGAGACGGGCATGGAGGAGGGCACTTGTGGGGATGAGCACTGGGTGTTATATGGAAACCAACTTGACAATAAACTATTTGTAAAAAAAAAAAAGGTAAAGATTATTTTCAATGCTCTCTTTTAAAACTTGAGTATGATGGGTATTCAGAGAAAAACTACCAATAAATATCAAATAACTATAATATAATATATTTATATATAATACATATATATAAAATAATAACTATAACTATACAAATATTCTAGAGACATTATGAGGCATAAAAAACTTTTATAAGAAAAGAGTTGTATCAGAGATTTCCATCAAAAGCAAGCTCAGCCTCCAGAGAAGATGGCAACATGAGCCTAAGTGTCTAATCCTTCTTATTGTCTCTTCGATGTTTTTTCTTTCTTGCCTTCTTTTATATTATTTTTATTCTCTTCTTTTATTGCTTTTTAGCAATGCATGATTCTCATACTCTGTAGTATTTACCCTAGAAATTACAACATATATTCTTGATTTATTAAAGTCTAATGAAAAGTGGTACCACTTCCCCAAAAATGAAAAGACCATGGAACTCTTTTACTTCATTCACTCCCTTTTCACCTTTTTTGTTGTTATATATTTTAATTCTAATGATATTTTAAGTCACATCAAACACTATGCTTTAATGGATTTGGGTTTCTAGCTGTTTTGCTATTATATGCTTCAGTATGATTTCTTTATATTTTTCCTGCTTTGGATTTTTGTAGTTTTTTGAATATATATTTTACGGGCTTTGAAAATTCATCTTTTCAAACATTGTCTCTGCTCTATCTGTTTCTCATCTCCTTCTGGAACTTAAATCATCCTTGTTAAATGAAAATGAAATCAATGAAAAGTCAGACTATTTCATTGTGTCCCATATATCTCTTCTGCTCTTGTCTGTATGTTTTATCCTTCTGTTCTCCATGCTTCAGTCTGGATATTTTCTTCTCATCTATCTAACAGTTTATTATTCTCTTTTCAGTTGTGTCTAATATGCTATTAAATCATCTATTAAGGGATGCCTGGGCAGCTCAGTCGGTTAAGCCTCCTACTCTGGCTCAGGTCATGATTTCGTGACTCATGAGTTTGAGCCCCACATTGGGATCTGTGCTGACAACTTGGAGCCTGCAGCCATGCTTTATATTCTATGTCTCTTTCTCTCTCTGCCCCTCCTCCACTAGCGCTCTATCTCTCTCTCAAAAATAAATAAACATTTAAAACATCATCTATTGAATTCTTTTCAAAATTTTTATTATTTTTAAATGTTTCTTTTTATATTATTATTATTATCATCATCATTACTATTTCATGTTGAACCTGTATTCTATTTGCATAGTATATGCTTTTATCTAGTTGCATTTTCTTATTTGTTGGTTTTGGTTTGTCTCTTCAATATTTAAATTCTTTTTTATTTTTTAAAATCTTTTATTTTTTTAGTGTAAGATTTTGGCCTTTCAGTTTTAAATCCTTAAGGTATCTGGAACTGTTTATGGAAAGGAGATCCAATTTTATTATTTTTCCATATAGGTACTAAACTGTATTAGGACATTTTTATCACTCTATTGAGGTATAATTCACAGATAAAAATTTTATATTATTAAGGTGTACAACTTGATGTTCTGATTTCTATATTCAAATTCTTTTCAGAATCATGTAAGTATCTTTAGAGAAATAAGATAGTGTACCCATGAAATAAGAAAGAATGTTATGAAAATTATTTATAATAAGCTAAATTATGCAAGATAAACTTGCAGAATTGAGAAGATTTTATTTTTTAATTTATTTTTTTAATTTACATCCAAGTTAGTTAGCTTATAGTGCAACAATGATTTCAGAAGTAAGTTCCTTAATGCCCCTCACCCATTTAGCCCATCCCTCCTCCCACAACCTCTCCAGCAACCCTGTTTGTTCTCCATATTTAAGAGTCTCAGGTTTTTGTCCCCCTCCCTGTTTTTATCCCCCTCCCTGCTTTTATACTAATTTTGCTTCCCTCCTCTTATGTTCATCTGTTCTGTGTATTAAAGTCCTCATATGAGTGAAGTCATATGATATTTGTCTTTCTCTGACTGACTGATTTGCTTAGCATAATACCTTCTAGTTCCACCCATGTAGTTGCAAATGGCAAGATTTCATTCTTTTTGATTGCCGGGTAATACTGCATTGTGTGTGTGTGTACATATATATATATATATATATATATATATATATACACATATATATATATATGTAGTATATGTATATGTATATATATTTGTAGTATATGTATACTATATAGGTATATTGTACATATATATGTTTTATATATATACAAATGTATATAATATATGTGTTATACATATGTATATATAAATATATATACAAATGTATATAACATATATATGTTATATATGTGTATATATAAATATATATACAATGTATATAACATATATATGTTATATATATGTATATATAAATAAATATATATATATAAAAAACACTTTTTCTGTATCTATTCATCCATCGCTAGACATATGGGCTCTTTCCATATTTGGGCTATTGTTGATAGTGCTGCTATAAATATTGGGGTGCATGTGCCCCTTCGAAACAGCATACTTGTATCCCGTGGATAAATACCTAGTAGTGCAATTGCTGGGTCATAGGGTAGTTCTATTTTTAATTTTTTGAGGAACCGCCATGCTGTTTTCCAGAGTGGCTGCACCAGTTTGCATTCCCACAAGCAGTGCAAAAGAGATCCTCTTTCTCTGCATCCTCACCAACATCTGTTGTTGCCTGAGTTGTTAATGTTAGCTATTCTGACAGGTGTGAGGTCGTATCTCATTGTAGTTTTGATGTGTATTTCCCTGATGATTAGTGATGTTGAACATTTTTTCATGTGTCTGTTGGACATCTGGATGTCTTCTTTGGAGAAGCGTCTATTCATGTCTTTTGCACATTTCTTCACTGGATTATTCGTTTTTTGGGTGTTGAGTTTGGTAAGTTTTTTATAGATTTTGGATATTAACCATTTAGCTATTACATCGTTTGCAAATGTTTTCTCCCATTCCATCGGTTGCCTTTTAGTTTTGCTGATGGTTTCCTTTGCTGTGCAGAAGCTTTTTTTTTTTTTTGATCAGGTCCCAATAGTTCATTTTTGCTTTTGTTTCCCTTTCCCCTGGAGTTGTGTTGAGTAAGAAACTGCTGTCTCTAAAGTCAAAGAGGTTTTTGCCTGCTTTCACCTTGAGAATTTTGATGGCTTCCTTTCTTACATTTAGGTCTTTCATCCATTTTGAATTTATTTTTGTGTGTGGTCTAAGAAACTGGTCCAGGTTTATTTTTCTGCATGTTGATGTCCAGTTTTCCTAGCACCACTTGCTGAAGAGACTGTCTATGTTCCATTAGATATTCTTTCCTGCTTTGTCATAGATTAGGTGGCCATACGTTTGTGGGTCCATTTCCGGGTTCTCTATTCTGTTCCACTGATCTGAGTGTCTGTTTTTGTGCTAGTACCATACTGTCTTGATGATTACAGCTTTGTAATACAGCTTGAAGTCCAGGATTCTCATGCCTTCCACTTTGGTTTTCTTTTTCAAGATTGCTTTGGCTATTCAGGATCTTTTCTGGTTCCACACAAATTTTAGAATTGTTTGTTCTAGCTCTGTGAAGAATGCTGCTGTTATTTTGATAGGGTTTGCACTGAATATGTAGATTGCTTTGTGTAATATCGACATTTTAACAACATTTGTTCTTCCTATCCAGGAGAATGGAGTATTTTTCCATTTTTTTTGGTGTCTTCTTCAATTTCTTTCATTAGCTTTCTATCGTTTTCGGTGTATAGATTTTTCACCTCTTTAGTTATATTTATCTCTAGGTATTTTATGGTTTTTGGTGCAATTGTAAATGAGATAGATTCCTTGATTTCACTTTCTGTTGCTTCATTATCGGTGTATAGGAATGCAAGCAATTTCTGTGCATTGATTTTATATCCTGCCACTTTGCTGAATTCATGGATCAGCTCTAGCAGTTTTTTGGTGGAATCTTTTGGGTTTTCCATATAGAGTAACATGTTATCTGCGAAGATTGAAAGTTTGACCTCCTCCTGGCCAGTTTGGATGACTTTTATTTCTTTGTGTTGTCTGATTGCTGAGGTTAAGACTTCCAATACTATGTTGAATAACAGTGGCGACAGTGGACATCCCTACCTTGTTCCTGACCTTATGGGGAAAGCTCTCAGTTTTTCCCCATTGAGGATGATATTAGCATTGGGTCTTTCATATATGGCTTTTATGATCTCGAGGTATGACCTTTCTATCCTTACGTTCTTGAAGGTTTTTAATCAAGAAAGGATGCTGTATTTTGTCAAATGTTTTCTCTGCATCTATTGAGAGAATCATATGGGTCTTGTCCTTTCTTTTATTGATGCGATGAATCACATTGATTGTTTTGTGTATATTGAACCAGCTCTGCATCACAGCTATAAATCCCACTTGGTCACAGTGAATAATTTTTTTAACATATCGTAGGATCCGGTTGGCTAATACCTTGTTGAGGATATTTGCATCGAGGTACATCAGGGAAATTGGTCTAAAGTTCTCCATTTTAGTGGAGTCTTTGTCTGGTTTTGGAATCAAGGCAATGCTGGCTTCATAGAAGGAGTTTGGGCTTCCTTCCATTTCTATTTTTTGGAACAGTTTCAAGGAAATAGATGTTAACTTTTCCTTAAATGTTTGGTAGAACTCCCCTGAAAAGCCATCTGGCCCTGGACTCTTGTTTTTTGGGAGATTTTTTATTACTAATTTGATCTCTTTACTGGTTATGGGTTTGTTCAAATTTTCTATTTCTTCCTGTTTCAGTTTTGGTAGTTTATATGTTTGTAGGAATTTGTCCATTTCTTCCAGATTTCCCATTTTACTGAAATATAATTGTTCATAATATTCTCTTATTATTGTTTGTATTTCTGCTGTTTTGGTTGTGATCTCTCCTCTTTCATTCTTGATTTTATTTTTGGGGGGGTCCTTTCCTTTTTCTTTTTGATCAAATTTGCTGGTGGTTTATCAATTTTGTTAATTCTTTCAAAGAACCAGCTTCTGATTTCATTGATCTGTTCTACTGTTTCTTTGGTTTCAGTAGCACTGATTTCTGCTCTTATCTTTAGTATTTCCTGTCTTCTGCTCGTTTTGAGTTTTATTTGCTGTTCTTTTTTCAACTCTTTAAGGTGTAAGGTTAGGTTGCATATCTCAGACTTTTCTTCCTTCTTTAGGAAGGCCTGGATTACTATATACTTCCCTCTTAGGATCTCCTTTGCTGCGTCCCAGAGGTTTGGGCTATGGTGTTACCATTTTCATTGGCTTCTGTGCACTTTTTTTTTTTTAATGTTTTATTTATTTCTAGGAGAGAGAGAGAGAGACAGTGTGAGCAGGGGAGGGTCAGAGAGAGAGGGAGTCACACACTGAAACAGGCTCCAGGCTCTGAGCTGGCAGTCAGCACAGAGCCCGAAGCGGGGCTCGAACCCACGAACCGCGAGATCATGACCTGAGCCAAAGTCGGATGCTTAACCGACTAAGCCACCCGGGCGCCCCCTTCTGTGCACTTTTAAATTTCCTCTTTAACTTCTTGGTTAGCCCATTCATTCTTTAGTAGGATGTTCTTCAGTCTCCAAGTATTTGTTCTCTTTCCAAATTTTTTCTTGTGGTTGATTTAGAGTTTCATAGCGTTGTGGTCTGAAAGTATGCACGGTATGATCTCAATCTTTTTGTACTGTTTGAGGGCTGATTTGTGTCCCAGTATGTGGTCTATTCTGGAGAACATTCCATGTGCATTGGAGAAGAATGTATATTCCACTGCTTTAGGATGAAGTGTTCTGAATATATCTGTTAAGTCCATCTGGTCCAGTGTGTCCTTCAAAGCCATTGGTTCCTTGTTGATTTTCTGATTAGATGACCTGTCCATTGCTGTAAGTGGGTGTTGAAGTCCCCTACTATTATGGTATTATTATCAATGAGTTTCTTTATGTTTGTGATTAATTGATTTATATATTCGAGTGCTCTACATTTGGAGCATAAATGTTTACAATTGTTATGTCTTCTTGGTGGATAGACCCCTTAATTATGATATAATGCCCTTCTTTATCTCTTGTTACAGTCTTTATTTTAAAGTCTAGATTTTCTGATATAAGTATGGCTACTTCAACTTTCTTTTGTTGACCATTAACATGATAGATGGTTTTCCATACCCTTACTTTCAATCTGAAGGTGTCTTTAGGTCTAAAGGGAGTCTCTTGTAAGCAGCATATAGATGGATCTTGTTTTCTTATCCATTCTGTTACCCTATGTCTTTTGATTGGAGTATTTAGTCCATTGACATTGAGAGTGAGTATTGAAAGCTTTGAATTTATTGCTATTATATTTCTTGTAGATTTGGAGGGTCTGGTGGTGTTCTCTGGTCCTTTCTTGTCTTTGTTGCTTTTGGTCTTTATTTATTTATTTTTTTCATCTTTTTTCCCCTCAGAGAGTCCCCCTTAAATTTTCTTGCAGGGCTGGTTTAGCGGTCACAAACTCCTTTAATTTTTGTTTGTCTGGGAAACTTTAAATCTCTCCTTTTATTTTGAATGACAGCCTTACTGGATAAAATATCATTGGCTGGATATTTTTCCAATTCAGCACATTGAATACATTCTGCTACTCCCTTCTGGCCTGCCAAGTTTCTGTTGATAGGTCTGCTGCAAACCTTTCTGTCTTCCATTGTAGGTTAAGGGCTTTTTTTTTTTTTTTTTCCCTTGCTGCTTTGATGATTGTTTTCTTGCCTGGGTATTTTGTGAATTTGACTATGATACACCTTGCTGATGGTCGGTTTTTGTTGAATCTGTGGGAGTCCTCTGTGCTTCCTGGATTTTGTTGTCTGTGTCTTTCCCCAGGCTAGGGATGTTTTCTGCTATGATTCACTCACATAACCATTCTACCCCTTTTTCCTTCTTTTCATCTTCTGGGACCCCTGATTCTGATGTTATTCGTTTTTAATGAGTCACTGATGTCTCTAATTCCTAAATCATGCCCTTTTGCCTTAGTCTTCCTCTTTTGTTCTGCTTCATTATTCTCCATAACTTTGTCCTCTGTATTGCTGATTCACTGCTCTGCCTCATCCATCCTGGCAGCCATAGCATTCATTCGAGATTGCAACTCAGTTATAGCATTTTTTATTTCATCCTGACTAGTTTTTACTTCTTTTATCTCCACAGAAAGGGGTTCTAGTCTATTTTCGACCCTAGGTAGTATTCTTTTTATCATGATTCTAAATTCTGGTTCAGACATCTTACTTGTGTCTGTTTTGGTTAAGTCCCTGGCTGTCATTTCTTCCTGCTCTTTCTTTTTGAATTCTGTTAATTCCTTGGTTTTGTCATTTTGAAGGAAGAAAAGGAATTAATTAGGTAAAAAAATAAAATAAAATAAACAACAACACACACACCTACAAACAAAATCACATAAATGATGCTAGATCCTAGGTGTGTTTTGGTCTGGGTGTTGAAAGGAGCTTGATAGATTAGAGAAAAAGAGGGGGTGGAGGAAAACGTTTGAAAATTTAAAAAGATGAATACAATGAAATAGAATAAAATGAAATGATGGAGTAAAATAGAATTTGAAACATTTACAAAAAAGTAAAAAATATAGTAGAAACAAAATAAAGGAAAATATTTTTAATAAAAATTGAAAATAAAATAATCTTTTCTCTTTCTGTATTTAAGAAAAATAAAAGAAACAAAAAAAGAAAAAAAAAAGAAAGTTGAATAGGTGGACCAGTGAACAGACTGAATTACAATTGAAATTACATAGCTTTCCCATAGAAGTCAAACTATAAAGCCCCTTATAGTCCGAAACTAAGCAGGTGGAGAAACCTGTGGTGTTCCTGAAGAGCGAGGTTGGCCCAGTTGGGTGGGGCTTAGTGTAGCGGCTCTGTTCTCCACTAGATAGTGCTGCTTAGCTTGCTGGAGTGGACTGTTGTGGCACTCATAGGTGTGCATGAGAGGGAGGGGTGAAAATGGCATCACCCAGCTACCAGTCTCTAGTAATGGAACTCTGTTCTCTCCTATCAGCAATTGTGCACCCTTCTTTTGTCTCCAGCTTCTATCCACTCCCCACTTTTACACTGTTTGTGACCAAGCTGTCATGTTGCCAGGCAGCATCTCCCTCCTGAGTTTTATCTGAGAGGCGGCTGTTTTCCCTGACCCCTTACTTATGAGGGACTGAGGCTTTGACCTGTTCTGAGCCTCTTCGGGAGCATCTCTTTGAGCAATGACCAGGTGCCAGCCACACCCAGCAACATTTGTGGGACCGTGCTGCTGCCAATACCCAGAGACTGTGGCTGGGTGCCAGCCCGCCCGAGAAAAAGTTCACATAATCTTCTAGCAGCAGCATTTCAGGGATTATGGAAAATCACAACACACATCTGACATGAGGCTTCACCCTTAACAACCTTGTTCCGGCACCAGAGAATTTGGTTGTTTTCCAGAGTCCACTGGAGCCTTTGCCTGGGTGGGAAGGTCCAGTACAGCCTCTACCAAATGTCCTTTCAGCAAGGGAACCGCCTCTCCCCATGTGGCCTGAGGACTCCCAGACTTCACTCTGCTTCTGGGGATTTACCCTTCTCACCAGAGCACCAGCAGGTATTGAGCTGTGGCGTTTCAGACTCTACACTCCCCATGTTGATAGAGTCTTAATGGAATTTAAAACTTCTCCTTTCTCCTTTCCCCCTTTGTAGTTCAGTCCCTGCGGCTGTTTCCACTTTTCCACTTTCTCTCCAGCTGCTTTGTGGGGGGGTGCTTTTCCCATACTCTCCCCTTGTCTCCCTCCTCTCTCTGCAAACAAAAACAGCTCCCCACCCTTCATGGCTTCTCTCTCCCCCAGTTCACCTCTCCATGCCACATAACTGCTGAGTTCTGTGATACAGGTTGTGCAGACTGTTGTGTTAATCCTCAAATCATTTTTCTAGGTGTGCAGGATAGTTTACTGTTGATCTGGTTATATTTCATCGATACAATACACAAAAAACCTTCCATACTGTTCCACCATCTTGGCTTCTCCATCAGAATTGAGAAGATTTTAAAAAGGAAGTAAACACACTTGCAAAAAATTTTCAAATCAAACATCTTGGAAACCCTGAAAAAAGCAGTCATCTGCATGTGTATGGCCTTGACACCATCTGACTCAAAGAAAATATTCACCTTGTATTTGTTTTAACAGCCTTGGAGTGAGAATCAGGAAAAATTAAGCAATAGGTTTTAATAGCTAATGACTAGTGATAAAAATACCAAAAGGTGTTCAAGGTATAAAATTATAACAAATGCTTTATGATAGATAGTAGTTAAATATTAACCCCTTGTTATTTGTGTTTTAGAATCCATATTTTATAAAAGGCACAAATATTAAATATAT
>JAESUZ010001748.1:0-37401 GCA_017311185.1 Proteles cristata cristata
CACTTGTGTCCCCTGCCCCTCACCATAAGCCACTTCAGTAAATGACACAGTGCCCACACCGTGCTTGCCTGACCTGCTGACTCGAGTCCTTCCCCCCTGCACTCTGCTGGCACTGCTTCCGCGCGAAGAACCAGTGCCGGGGGCCCCCTCCCCAGCACACATCCCCTTCGTACCACGTGTACCGCAGAGTTGTGCAGGACTTCAGTTCTAGTTGAAGCAGCATCAGGTCTCTTTTACCAAGCCGACCAGAGCGCACCTACGTAAAAAGTGACCACACTCTGCCCAGGGACCAAACGCTGTCCACTGCAGGGAAAGAGGAGCTGCAGATGACTGGCCTGAGGGACAGAGCAACCACAATACAGCAGCCGAGCGCATGAGGCATGAGCCACGGACCTTCCCTGAAGGATGAGGTCCTGGACATTATATGACTGGGTCTTCATAAAGCCTTTACTCTCAGCAGCAGGAAGCATATCAGGCTCTTCGAAGACAGAGTAGAAGTCAGAGACCTAGACAACGTGCCAAGAAGGAATTCATCTTCAAGCCAACAACAAGATATGGTCACAGCCAGAGATCCAACCCAAACAGATAGAAGGAACATGAGTGGTGAAGAATTTAAAACCCTCATCAGATGGATGCTTGCTGGGCTCGAGAAAAGACTGGAAGACATCAAGGAGGCCGCACTGATAAAGAAGCTATAAACCAATCAGTCAGAAATGAAAAAGTAAAATAACAGATTAGATGGACTGACCACAAGGGTGGACGAAGCTGAGGAATGAACACGTGATATAGAAGATAAAGTTATGGAAAATAACAAAGCTGATGGGGCTGTGTGGGGAGAGAGACAGAGAGAGAGTGAGGCAAGGAGGGAGAATTGTGGATCATGGGATTGTGGATCATGGGATTGGTTTAGGGAACTCAGTGACTCCATCAAACATACTAACATCCATATAATAGGACTCCCAGAAGAAGAGAGAGAAAAAAGGAGACAGAAAATTTATATGAGGCAAAAACAACTACAAGTTTCATATTCAGTGATAGGGAAAAGACACCAGGATCCAGGACAGAACTCCCAATAAAATCCACAAAAGTAGAACAACACCAAGACATACTGTAATTTCAGACAGAAAATACAGTGATAGAGGGAAAATGTTAAACAAAAAAACAAACAAAAAAACACCCAAAACCCAGCAAGTCAGGGGTGCCTGGGTGACTCCAGTCAGTAGAGCATCCGACTCTAGATTTTGGCTCAGGTCATGATCCCACTGCTGACTGGCCTCACTCTTCTGGGTGGGCTGCTTGAACAGCACGGGGTGTGAAATTGCCCTGTTCAGGGATAGGAGATTGCGTAGCGCCATTTCCCTCCGACACCAACACCCTGGGACTTCAGGGAGCAGCGCAGTCACCGCCTGTGGAGGCAGGACTCACATACATCCCACGCTGCCCGTCTGTGCCTGGCAACTCCCTATTTACTGGGGTGGGAAACAGGCATTCAAGTACAATAGGCACAGAGGACTTCCGTCAGAATCAACAAGAACAGATCAACATTACGACGTATCATAGGGGAATTCGCAAAATACAACGATAAGAGATAACTCTGGCAGCTAGCAGATAAGGTGGCAGAGCAGCAGGCAGACCCTGAACTTGTCGCATCCCTGAATGGCAGCTAGATCAGCACCAAACCATGGAAAACACCTGGGAAATTGCTCTGAGGATTAACGCAACAATCGGCATACCTTGAGCTGCAGAACTTGGCAGGCATGTGGCGCAAAGAAGTCAACCGGGGTAGAGAAAAGCCACGGAGGGCAAGGAGCCGAATGTGCAGAGAGAGGACAGAGAGAGAAAGAGAAAGGGGGAGAGCGCAGCCCATCGGGACCCTGCAAGAAATGCACTCTCCCCGAGAGTAGCCGGAGAGACAGAGAGAGACAGAAAGAGTGAAAACACCCCAAGGGGACTGGACAAGAAATCGGTTTCCCATCACCACCGACGGGGAGAAAGGAAAGGGTTTCAATGCCACAGGATTGTGATTGTGTAAACAGGGGAGCACGACTCTGGAGTTTCAGAGCTCAGTACCCGGCGGTGCTCTGGTGAGAAAGCAGGGAGAACCCCTAGGAACAGGCAGCCTGCTCTGAGGGGTCCCTGCGCCATAAAGGGAGAAGTCCCGTCCCTGACTGGGGAGGAATTTGGTAGAGGCCATATGGCCTCCCCACGGGGAACGATCCCTCAGGCCCAGGCAGCTGCCACATCTGCTGGTATTGAGACAAAGACCGCAGGGTGTGGTGACACCAGTGACACCTGCTGTGATTTGCCATAAGCTCTGAACCTCTGAGGCTGTGAATTCAGATGACGCTTTTCTGGGGCGTCGCAACCCGTCCTTTGCACCCTGAGACTTCCCCTCCCTCAGAAAGAGGAGTTCAGTTGTCTTTTCCACAGTCCCCAAACCCTGCCATTCCGAATGCAGGGGTGTTACTAGAATGACTAAAGGGATCACCAGAGTCCTCTTTGGGTGAAAATAATTGTGTGCCCCCCTCCCCATTTTCGTCTGAAAGAAGGTAGTGTCTACCAGGAGCAGACATTTAAGGGTGTCTTAGTGTGAAGAAGCTGATAGTCGCACTACTTGGGTCCCTCCTCTACTTGCATGCGGGTGACCAGGCAACCGTGGCGCCCTGGAGCCAAGATAGGGCCCGCACAGTGGCAGCAGCCCAAATGGTCCCTCAGGTACCTGCCACCTGGCCTCCCGTCGTCCATGTGCCCCTGATCATGCACCGTGCACCAGCGTGACCCGGGTTCCCCTGTCTACCGTGTGCGCGGGACCCGGCTCTACCATCACCCAAGTGCACCATGATCCCCTGCTCCAGCGGACTCGGGCTCCCCAGTCACCCAGGTGCGTGTGGTCCCGGATTCCCCCATCACCCAAGTGCGCGTGATCTCGTGCTCCCCCTTGACCCAAGTGCATGCGACCTGGGCTACCCCGTCACCCAAGTGCGCGTGACCCTGGCTCCCATCACCCAAGGTCGATTGACCCAGGCTCCATGTCACCCAAGTGCGCATGACACGGACTCCTATCAGCCAGGTGCGAGTGACCCGGGCTCCGCGTCTCCCAAGTGCGTGTGTTCCCGGCTCCCCAGTCCCCCAAAGGCCCGTGACCTGGGCTCCGCCACCCCCAAGTGCGCGCGACCTGGGCTCCCGGTGAGCCAGTGCGCGCCCCCGGGCTCCCCAGTCACTCAAGTGTGGGTGATCCCAGGCTTCCCCGTCACCCATGTGCGCGTGACCCCTGTTTCTCTGTGACCACGTGCGCGTGCCTAGGGCTCCCCGTCACCCATAGTGCGTGTGGTCCCAGGTTCCCCGTCCCCCAAGTGCACGCGACCCGGGCTCCGCAGTCACCTGAGTGCCCGTGCCCAAGGCTCCCCTGCCACTGAAGTGCGCGTGTTCCCGGGCTCCCCCGTTTCCCAAGTGGACGTGATCCCAGGCTCCGCGGTCACCCACCTGCGCGTGATCCCAGGTGTCCGCATCACGTCAGTGTGCCCTGCTCGCTGGCTGTGGTGTGGGGGCGGCACGACCGGGCCCCCGTGCGGCTGGAGGCCGCGGCGGCCGGGTCTTGCCAGGCGTCTCCGCAGACCGCGCAGGCGCCCTGTCTTTTGGGGACGACGCCGATGCGCTGGTCCCTCCCTGAAGCGCCCCTGCACCCGATTCTGCACGCGACCCCTCCACACTGTGCCCGTGGGAACCCCTGGGTCACCTCAGTCCCGCGTCTCCGGGGCACCGCGGCTGCTCCCTGCCCTCCAGGCCCCCGCCGCCCTGGACGGTCTCTGCTTCAGCGCTGAGAGCATTGTGTGTGCCCGGGCTGCCCCGACGCCCTGCCGCTCCCGCGGTGGGTAGAGCGCAAGGTCCCCTGGTGTGGCGGGACTCGCCCCTGCGGCGACCCACAGGGGCAGGGAAAGCTACCAAGGAGACGTCCTCATCCGCGTCACGAGAGGGGCCGCGGGGAGAAAGCAAGCCGCGGGGGCAGGAGAGTGATTCGGGATAGGGCGCCCTGTGTGTCTCCCTGAGGGCCACGTCGCTTGGCAGTTGAGACCTGCGAATGCGACTGAGAGTTCTGCCCCAGAACGAGCACCATTTGAAAGGAGATCGGAGTGAAGTGCGGAACGGAGTATATCGAGAAAGGAGGTCGTGCAAAGGCCCTGTGGCACGAGTGGGTTGGGAGTGTGAGAGAGGCCAGCGTTCCTGAGGGTCGGCAGTGAACAGAGAAGGACGTGAGTGCAGTCTGTACTGACAGGCAAGGCCCACTGGGGAAGAGAGTTGGGGATCTGGAGAGTGTCGTCAAGGGCACTCACTGGCTGCACACACAGATGAAAAGGCCGTCGCCCTTTCTGTCGTGCATCTCTGCTGCCCACATAACCACCTGGAGCCAGGCACACACATGGCGCGGGTGTGGAAGCTAGCCGAATCGAAGAAGAGTTCAGCTCTCTGTTCCAAGTCCCCCGGCCATTGTGAAAGCAGATGTGTTCCTGGAATGACTAGACGGATCTCCACGAGATCCAGAGTTGGTTGCTTAACCCACTGAACCACCCAGGCTGAGCCGCCCACGTGTCCCTTAGGATTGGTTTCATGTGAGCTACTCTGGCATGGGCGAATGCATAGAGGCAGGAA
Organism: Proteles cristata cristata; assembly: GCA_017311185.1. Taxonomy (NCBI): domain Eukaryota; kingdom Metazoa; phylum Chordata; class Mammalia; order Carnivora; family Hyaenidae; genus Proteles; species Proteles cristata. The sequence continues at coordinate 4,648 of JAESUZ010001748.1, forward strand.
GTGGGTTAGTGGCATCTGGGGGGAGGGGTCAGGAGGTGGCTGCTCACCGCTTTCAGGTTTCTTCTAGGTGCACACAAGTGTTCTGATGCGGCGCGATGGTTGCACAGTTTTGTGAATATACTAAAAGCCTATTCACTTGTATATTTACATGGGTGTGGTTTGTGGTATTTGAAGTCTGTCTCAGGAAAGCAGTTACAGGAAGCTAGGCATGGGATGAAGAGATGAGAAATCGTACGTGACAACAGTAACCCATCGTTCTTGTTTGGATAAAGGAAGTCCAGAAAAGGGCCTGGATCTTTAGATCCACCGATCGGGGTCGTGCGAGGTCTGCAGCGCTCACACTCGTTCCTGTTCCCTCGGTGAATGTGGCCCCTGTCTTTGCAGAGGCGGTGCTGGCTGACGGATGGGTCTCCCGTTCACCAGATCGGAATCCGTGCAGCCACAGGGCCAGATGCGGTCCGGCCCGGTCCCAGAGACGGTCCTAGAGCCATGGGCAGCATACGCCACAGGCACGGCGCTCCTAGCCGACTTCTGGGGACTCGCTCTGCCTGTGGGGAGGCTCATGGCATGTGGGTCCTTGTTGCAGACTGAAGAAGCAAGGAAAGCTGTGGCATTGGACAAGTTAGTGTCCGGGGACGAGATCGGCGGCATCAGCGACATTAGTCTCTCAGGGTTTCGACAGGAGGCGATTTTCCGGACGAAAGGCTCTCATAAAACCCTGAAGCTAGTGGTGAAAAGGTAAGACCCACACTTCATGCCGTGTTTACACAACAGAAGTGGGTATAAAAGCAAAGGGTGAAGCCACGTCTGCCGATCTCTATCACTGCAAGCAAATCCCACTCTTGACCTAAGTTGTGTGTTTGTGTGATAGTGAGTGAGTGTGTGTGTGTGTGTGTGTGTGTGGTTCACGTGCGTGCACGTCCGTAAACGTAAAACTCCATTTCTTGGCCGCGGATGATCCAGCATCGAAAACTTAAAAGATACCTTCTTCTATCACTGTGAGTTGTTTATTTGTTATGTAAAGTGAATGTGAATGCTCTTTTTTTTTAAATTAAACTCAAATTAGTTAACATACACTGTAGTCTTGTCTTCAGGAATAGAACCGAGGGATTCATCCCTTACGTACAACACCCAGTGCTCCCCAACAAGGGTCCTCCTTAGCGTGCATCACCCATTTCCTCTCGTCCCCATCCATCCTCAGTTTGTTCTCTGTATTTAAGAGCCTCTTATGGTTTCCCTCCCTTTCTATTTTTATCTTAATGTTTTTTTTTTTAATGGAGGAGAGAGAGAGAGACAGCATGAGCAGGGGAGGGTCAGAGAGAGAGGGAGTCACAGACTGAAACGGGCTCCAGGCTCTGAGCTGGCAGTCAGCACAGAGCCCGATTAAATTCCACTCAGGAGCGCTATCATATGACATTTGTCATTCTCTGATGGACGTATTTTGCTTAGCATAATACCTTCTAGTTCCGTCCACACTGCCGCAAATGGCAAGATTTTCTTCTTTTTCTTCACTGAGTAATATTCCATTGTATACGTACACCATATCATTGTTATCCATCCATCAGTTGATGGACACTTGGGCTCCTTCCATACTTTGGCTATGGTTGATATTACTCCTATAAACATTGGGGTGCATGCGTCCCTTTGAAAGTGTACCCCAGTATCCTTTGGATAAATACGTAGTAGTGCAATTGCTGGGTGGTAGGGACCTTTTATGTTTTTCTAAAATGGTATATGTTTTCATTTATTTCAGAGAGAGCGACAGCGAAGCCCATACAGCTGCGCTCATGGGACTGCACTTCGTTCATGTGATACCTGCCCCACGTGACCGGGAAGCCCATCCGCTGCGCTCATGTGACTACCCGTGCTCGTGTGAAGACCGGCCCGCCTGACCTCACGGGTCATCACTGCTGCGCTCACGTGACTGCACCCCTTCACGTGGCCCCCGGCGTCCGTGACAGCTAGGCCCCTACTGCTGCGCTCATGTGACGGCCGCGTTCATGAGACGCCGGGTCCAAGGGACCGCGAAGCCCGTACTGCTGCGCACATGTCACTGCCCCGCTTTCGTGTGAGGCCGGGCCTACGTGAAAGCTACGCCCATCGCTGCTGTGCTCATGTGACCTCAGTGGTCACTTGAGGCCCGGCCCACGTGACCGCGCACCCATACTGCTGCCTCATGTGACTGCCCCGCGCTCATGTGATGACCGGCCCACCTGACGGCACTGGCCATCATTGCTGTGCTCATGTGACTGCGCCGCTTTCATGGGACGCCTGGCCCACGTGACCGCCACTCCCATCACTGCTGCGCTCCTTTGAATTCCGCGGTCACGCCGGGACCTCGTGATCGTGAAACGCATACTGCTGCCTCATGGGACTGCCCCGCGTTCCTGGGACCCCCGGCCCAGCTGATAGCGAAGCCCACAGTCCTGCGCTCATGTGACTGCCGCGTCCATGTGGCGACCGGCCCACCTGACCCTACAGGCCCTCCCTGCTGCGCTCATGGGACTGCCCTGCTTTCATGGCACTCCCGCCCCACGTGACTGCGAAGCCTATAGTGCCGCGCTCGTGTGACTGCCCCGCGTTCATGTGACACCTGCCCCATGGGACCGCGGTGGCCATCATTGTGGCGGTCATGTGACTGTCGCGTTCATGTGATGCCTGAGCCACGTGACCGCGAAGCCCATACTGCAGCGCTCATGTGACTGCCCCGCGTTCATGTGACGCCAGTCCCACGAGACCGCGAAGGCCATCATCGTGGCGGTCACGTGACTGTCGCGTTCATGTGATGCCCGGCGCACGTGACCGTGAGGCCCATACTGCTGCGCTCATGTGACTTCCGTGGTCACGTGAAACCCGGCCCACGTGTTAGCGAAGAGCGTACGGCTGCATTCCTATGACTGCCCCACGTTCATGTGTCGACGAGGCCACCTGACCGACCCGCCATCACTGCTGCACTCATGTGACTGCCTCTCTTTCATGTGACGCCTGGCCCACGTGAACGCAACGCCCATCACTGCTGTGCTCATGTGAGATCCGCGGTCACGGGAGGCCCGGCCCACGTGACCACGAGGCCCATACAGCTGCGTCCAACTGACTGGCCCGCGTTCATGTGACGCCTGGCCCACGTGACCGCTACCCCCATCCCTGCTGCACTCATGTGACTGCCCCGCGTTCATGTGACACCCAATGCACGTGACCACGAAGTCCATACTGCTGCCCTCATGTGACTGCCGCGGTCATGTGACGCCCGGCCCACGTGATCGCACAGGCCATCGCTGCTGCACTCATGTGACTGCCCCGCGTTCACTTGACCCATGGCCCATGTGATCGCGAGACCCATACTGCTGTGCTCATGTGACGGCCCCGTGTTCATGTGACAGCCAATGCACGTGACCACGAAGTCCATACTGCTGCCCTCATGTGACTGCCGCGGTCATGTGACGCCCGGCCCACGTGATCGCACAGGCCATCGCTGCTGCACTCATGTGACTGCCCCGCGTTCACGTGACCCGTGGCCCATGTGGCCGCGAGGCCCATACTGCTGCGCTCATGTGATGGCCCCTCATTAACGTGACACCCGGCCCACGTGACCGCAACGGCCCTCACTGTTGCATTCATGTGAATTCCGCGGTCACGTGACGCCCGGCCCACTTAATGGTCAAACCCATACTGCTGCGCTAATGTGAGTGCCCCGCTTTCATGGGACGCCTGGCCCACGTGAACTCTACGCCCATAACTGCTGTGCTCATGTGACGGCCCCGCGTTCATGTGATCCGTGATCCCGGCTCCACGTGACCGGGAAACCCATGCAGCAGCGGTCATGTGACTGGCCCGCGTTCATGTGATGACCAGCCCACTTGACAGCACAGGTCATCACTACTGTGCTCATGTGACTGTCCCGCCTTCACGTGACCCCAGGCCCATGTGACCGCGAGGCCCATACCGCTGCGCTCGTGTGACTGCCGCGTTCAAGTGACACCCCATGCACGTGACCGTTAAGTCCATACTGCTGCGCTCATCTGACTGCGCCGCTTTCATGGGACGCCTGGCCCACGAGACCGCTACTCCCATCACTGCTGCGCTCATTTGAATTCCGCGGTCACGCCCAGACCTCGAGATTGTGAAACGCATACTGCTGCGCCCTTGTGACTGGTGCGTTCGCTTGACGCCCTGCCCTCGTGACCGCTCATGGGACTGCCGCGTTTATGGGACACCCGGCCCACGTGATCGCAAAACCCATACTGCTCCGCTCACGTGACTGCCCCGATTTCATGGGACGCCTAGCCCACGGGAACGCTACCCGCATCACTGCTGTGCCCATGTGACTCCCGCGGTCACGTGGGCCGGGATTCCTTGTTTCTCTTGACAGCTCGGGCTGTTCACCTTGTCCTCCTCCCTGTCAGACTTTTCCCTGGACACTCTGTTGGCCGCCTCCCCCTCGTCACCCAGTCGTGTCTTCCCTTTGTATACCTCATCGGCCTGGCTCTGGCCACGGCCTGCCTTGGTCCCTTGTGCCGACCACATCTGTCTTTCTTTGTTGCAGGGTCTCGTGACCAGCTCTTCTCTTACGGAGGCCGCAAGGAGTGTGTTCGAATCGTCAGAGCCGCCCTGGTGCTCCTAATGAGACCGGAGCCCGTGACGTGGGGAGGGGTTTCTTTCGTTAGTGTTTGGGGGGCACTGTTTGATCTTCGCTCTCGCCTTTTGAACTTGGTTGTCAGCCATGAGGGGAAAACAAGAGTTTTTTCTTTCACAATTGAGATTTTGTTGATTCGTACACAGATGTTTCATTTTGTGCAGTTGTTTTTTGTTTTTTTTTAAATAAAGTTGACTTATTTATTTTGAGGGAGAGAGAGTGCCCGCGCAGGGGAGGGAGAGAGAATCCCAAGCAGGCTCCACACTATCAGCACACAGCCAGACACGGGGCTCGAAATCATGAGCAGCAAGATCATGACCTGAGCTGAAATCAAGAGTCAGACACTTAACCAACTGAGCCCCTCAGACGCCCCTCATTTTTGCAGTTTTTAACACAGATACCAAAGACCTGAAAAGATGCGGTCTGTGATCTTATCTCAATTGTTATTTTGGTCACTTTGGAGCTTGAAATGGGGAGGCAGGGTTTCCTTAAGAAGCTGTCAAATACCAGTATCTGTGTGTTGATAATCTTTTCAATCACACCAGTCCGAAGCATGACGTGTTCAGTCGTTGAGGTTTCCTAGGCACACCCACACAGTCTTTAGGGAAACTGGGCCAGTGTGCTTAGGAGCTGAGAAAGCCAAGATCAAGGAATGGTTTGCCTCAGGAAATGTAGGGGGTAGAGGTAACTGTCGATGTTTGAGACCCATTAAATACACGACCATGTCTCCAAATTGCCATGCTTTGTACTGTCGCCTGTGAAAACTGCTCCCCTCCTGTGGGATGTCAAGGTGACACCCCGCCCCCCCCAGAGCCTGTGGGGTTCCATAGACATACTCTTTTCGGGTTGTACCTAAAAATATAAATATGAAAAATATAAATATAAATGTACCAGATATAGAAATATTCCCAGAGCTGGTAAAAAGCTTACATTTCCGAATCGCAGTGAAAACCCCATCTGGGTTCTATAAAGACACAGGCCCACCAGTAACGTGGCAGGGACCTTTGACTGGGCATCCTTCACCTCTGCCTCTCGAGAGGCCACACTCTCCTGGGGCTTTTGTTCCTCTGTTTCCTCAGGTAGATCTGTAGTTTCTTGGTCAGTCCCTTCTGCCTCTTTTCCCATTTGTTTGCACTTATTGTTTGAAGAGGGTTTGCTTCATTTCCACATTTGCTGGTGCAGGTTTTAGCACCTTGCAACTTGCGTTTCTCCCCTGGGGCTCCCTCCCCGCCCTCCACCCGGGATGACCCTTCTGTCAGGCACCTTGGCTGTGGAGAGGGTGCCAGTCCGTGCTGAGATGCCAGAGAGAAAGAGCCTTCTAGAAGCTGGGTGCCCAGTTGGTGTGGCTTCTCCCGCCATGGTTGGGGGGGGGCGTAATTATTACTTGTTAGAGTCTCTGACACATTTAGGTGGAAGTTTCTCGTTTTCAATGGGCTTGTTCGGTTCCAGAGATACCCAGAGATACGCACTCAGATTACTTCACCACTTGATATTTCCCCTAGATGAGTCAGGTTTCCTCTCTGAAACTTCCGGGCTCCAGGAGAATGAATAACATCATTAAATGAAGCAGCCAGATGCGGGAACTTTAGGGGTGGACCCATCTGACAAAGGCACGGCTTTGTCGTGCACTCCCTACTGTCTGGAACGCTCTGGAGATAGAAGTGTTAAGTTGCAGGTGTGACTCATGGCCTTTGAAATAGGATATTGGCCTCAGTGTGGGTCTTCCCCCTTTCGTTCTGATCTCTGCCCAGTGTGACTTTTTGAATCACTGGAGCATAACACTTCGGCACCACTGGCTCCTTCCCTGTGGCCCATCGTGTCCACGTGTGACCACATCGTTAGGCCCTTCCTCACGGCGTCTAGACCCCTTTACTGTGCTCCTTTTCTCTGCCCTGTGTTGCTCTCAGCCGTCGTTTCTGTGCAGTGCCGACATGGAGGTAAGGACCTTCTCCGTTGCCATCCTGTTCTCGGGCAGAGGTTCGTCTTACACGAACCTATAAGATTCTTCTTCCACAGATACTTGCCTGAATACTGTCCTTTCCCTACTTCCACGCCTCCTTTCTCTGGACCTTCACTGCCTACAGGATATTGTCCAGATTCTGATTCAAGGTCAAGTTGCTACTCTTCCCCATTCTGTCCTTATCTTCAAACGCACCCTTGTGAGAGCGTTACAGCCTGCCAGGTGGACATTCCTTTGACACGCCTGGGCTTCCTGCCTCTGCCGCTGCCTCACATCAAGACCCCACTTTGGAAGGTCCTTCCCCAATCACGCACTCCCTTTCAAGACGTGTTCATGCTCCTTCCTATTTGTGAAAACGCATTTCCGCCTCGAGACAGAGGTGAATGTGGCCCCTCGTGTGCACTGGACGCGATTCCTTTCACGGTATGTCTGGTCTGCAACCAGACCCGATTCTTTTGCCTCCGTGGGTCTACGCTCCTGATCATGCATAACGTCTGTCAAAAGAAGTATGAAAACTTTGTTCCACAGTGACTTGGGGCGGCCAGGTGTCGGTTCAGAGTCAGACATCCACTCAACTCGTGATCTCGCAGTTCCGGGTTAGGGCCCGGCATCGGCTCTGAGCTGACAGCATGGAGCCTCTCTGGGTTCTCTGTGGCCCTTTATGACTCATGCTTGCACGCTCTCTCTCAAAGTCAATCAACATTTTTATCAAAAAGGCCCTCATGTTTTTTAATGTTTTTTATTTATATCTCGGAGAGAGAGCGTGAGCAGGGGAGGGTCAGAGAGAGAGGGAGTCACAGACTCTGAAACAGCCTCCAGGCTCTGAGCTGGCAGTCAGCACAGAGCCCGACACGGGGCTCGAACCCATGAACCGCGATATCATGACCTAAGCAAAAGTCGGACGCTAAACGACTAAGCCACAAAGGCATCCATTGAATTTATCTTTATATATGGTTAATAAAGTGGTCCACTTCATTTTTTTTATATACAGTGAATTGTCAAATTGGTTTCCATATAACACCCAGTGCTCATCCCCACAAGTGCCGTCCTCCATGTCCATCTCCCCCTCCACCCACATCCGTCAGTCCTCAGTTTGTATCTCAGCATTCAAGAGTCTCTCTTGGTTTGATATCACAGTCTGATTTTCCCAATACCATTTACTGAGACACTTCCTTGTATCCAGTGTATAATCTATCCTGCCTTGTCAAAGATTAGTTGGTCATATGTCTGTGGATAAAATTCTGGGTCCCCTATTCTGTTCCATGGATCTATGAGTCCATTTTTGTGCAAGGAACATAACGTCCTGATGGCCACAGCTTTGGAATGCAGATTGAAGTCAAGAATTGGGATGCCTCCAGCTTTGGTTTGGTTGTTCAACATTGCTTTACAATTTGGGGTATTTTCTGGTGCCATCCAATTTTTACAACTGTCTCTTTCAGCTCTGTGAAGAATGCTGGTGTTATTTGGAGACAATATTGAATATGTAGATTGCCTTTATTAATATCAACATTTTAACAATATCTGTACTTCCAATCCATGAGCATGGAGTGATTTTCCATTTCTTTGTGCCTTCCTCCACTTTTTCCACAAGGTTTCTATAGTTTTCAGCCTACAGATCCTTTATAGCTTTGGTTAAGTTGATTCCTAGGCATTGGATGGTTTTCAGTCCAATTGCCAATGGGATCAATTTCTTGCTTTCTCTTTCTGCTGCTTCGTGATGGCTGTATACAAATGCCACTGGTTACTGGTTATTCCTCTGTATCTTGTGACTGTACTGAATTCATTTATGAGTTCTAGTAATTTCTTTCGTGTTGTCTTTAGGACTTTCTACATATAGTATCATATCGTCTGCAAAGAGTGAAAGTTTTATTTCTTCCTAAATACAAATGACTTGTTTATTTTTGTTTGTCTGTATGCTGTGGCTAGGACTTCCGTTATTAAGTTGATAAGAGTAGAGTGGGAATCCTTGTCTTGTTCCTGATATTAGAGGCATATCTCTCAATGTTTGTTTTTTATTTTGTTTTGTTTTGTTTTTGTAACCATTGAGTATAAAGTGAGCTGTGGGATGAAGAGCAGCCTGTGAGAAATGGTTGGGGGGTAACAGATCATTTCTGTATCTTGACTACAACGATGGATATAGAACTCTATACATGGGATAAAATGTAAGAGACTTCTATGTAAAATCTACAAAAGCTAACTCTCTGTAAAAACAGGTGCATCTTACTTTGGTGTGCAGGATAGTTTATTGTAGTGTTCCAATCAATTTCCTGTTTGGTAATACACTACAACGAAGTTGAAGGAAGCGGGCCGACAGGTCCATGGGACCACTCTGGAGTCTTGGTGCCACTTCTTGTGCAGTTATATTTCTATCAAAACTAAGAGAGTTTTTAGGGGCATCTGGGTGGCTCACTTGGTCGAGTCCAGCTCTTGATTTCGGCTCAGGACATGACCTCACGGTCTGTGGGTTTGAGCCCCAAGTCAGGGAGACTGCTTGGGATTCTCTCCTTCTCTGTCTCCCTATCTCTCTGCACCTCCCCCACTTTCTCTCAAAAAGGAAAAAAGAAACTTCAAAAATACTTCAACTTTCTTAAGAAGCTCAGCGTATCTCAAACAATAGAAACATCGACAACCAATTCCTGCCCAGACACATCAAAGCCAAACCACCAATCATCAAAGGTAAAGGAAATAAACACCAAAAATGTATGACAATTTATGTGGAATACCTAAGTTCGGTGCTTTTCCCTGTGTCTTCCTCTCCTCAAAATTGCGATTACTTTAGGTATTATGATATCCATTTTTCCTTAAATAGTTTCTAGTCAGTTGTTTTCCATAGAACTCCCAGTGATCATCCCCACAAATTCCCTCCTCCATGCCCATCACCCCCCTTCCCCTCTCCCTCGCCATCCCTCAGTTTGTTGTCAGCATTCAAGAGTCTCTCATGGTTTGCTTCCCTCCCCCTCTCCATCCATTTTTCCCATTCTTCTCCCCCATCGTCCTCTATTGAGTTCCTCCTAACTCACCTATACTTGCAAACATGTGGTATCCTGTCCTTCTCTACAGGACTTCTATCGCTGAGCATAAAACGCTCAGGTTCCATCCATCGTGCTACCAATAGCTAGATTTCATCCTTTCTCAATGCCATGTAGGATTCCATTGTACAGATGAACTCCATCTTCTTGATCCATTTGTCCGTTGATGGACACTTAGGCTCCTTCCACGTTGTGGCTATTATTGAGAGTGTTGCTAGGAACATTGGGGAAGATGTGCCCGTATGCATCAGTCCTCCTGTATCCTTGGCGTAAATTCCTTGACACGTCCCCACACGCAAGGGAATCCAGAATAAAAATGAACTATTGGAACCTCATCAAGATCCAAAGCTTCTGCACGGCAAAGGGAACAATCCATCAAACGAAGAGGCAGCTGACGGAATGGGCAAAGAGAGTTGCAAATGACCCCTCAGATCAAGGGCTACTATCGAAAATCTATAAGGCTCTGTCCAAACTCCACACCGAAAAACAAAGATTCCAGTGAAGAGATGGGCAGAAGACCTGAACAGACACTTCTCCAAAGAGGACATCCAGATGGCCGACAGACACATGAAATGATCTCCATTTTTCAAACGCCAGCACTGACTCAGAAAGCATGGAAACGAGCTAAGTGGTGGTATGAAATTTAGTCCAGTTTGACAAAATTTGAGGCCCAGGTGTTTCTCTATACCCAAAGAGTTGTCATGCACTTTTCTAAGAAATCAAGTGGGCATCTGGAGGAGAAGCGTATCCCTTCCTGTTGAAGTCTAAAATCAGAAGGATAGGATACTGTAGGAGTGATTTCTAGGCCATATGCGTTCCACTATTGACATGGAAAAAATGATCATGGTCAAGCTAATTGGCATCCATTAAGGTACATTAAGTGACAAAAAATTTAATGATTGAGGCTCAAGGGATCAAACAACACATTATTGAAGGCTTAGTGGAGATGCTTAGCATAGGAAACTAATAGTTCAAACAGCCAGGTCTTCCAAAAAGGAGGAACTGAAGAAAGGCCAGTCGTGGAGGCTCCTAGATCTTTCTTCAGTTGCAGGCAAAAGATTGCCGACTGCCCAGGCTCTTCTCCTCTCTTTTCATTGTCCAAGCTATTGGTACAGATTTCTCCAACCCACACTGATGATTCGTCCGAGGGTGACTCATGGAAGCCAAGTAGGAAATTAAGGACTTCGCTTCCTTAAGGGAAGTCTAGCTGACTTGCCTATATATTTGTGGCCAAAAAATAGAGCCTCTTATCCAAGGAAGTAGGGAAAAGAACTAAGCAGATGAAACCAAAAGCAACGGTCATCGATCTCTTCTAGGACACTGAGGGCATAACACACGCATTTTACATACACGGCACTTAACTTTACTCACAGTATAGAAAAATCTTGTGAGGGCCCAGGGCAGGTTTCCCCGAGATGGGCCACTTTGGCACAAAGATTATTTCCGGTTAGAAGCAGTCACAACCCAACAGACTCAGCCAAAGATTTTGACCTTCTTGGGCCCCTTAACTGACGCAACAGTATTTAGATGGAGGTGCTGCTTCTGGAAGGGAGCAATCTGCATAGAGTCTACATTATCCTATGACCGAGGGGTGTAAGACAGAGACTGAAGGAGATAAAACAAGGAGGAATTCAGCAAAGCCTCTTTGTTAACATTCCTATGTCCCATCGGACATAGGCGTGTGGCCCGGCAAACACTGGCTGAACAAACTTCTACTCTTTATCCTCTTCCTATGATTGGCATTCCTCCCCTTTGCAAGCCCAGACTCCTACCTGCCTCTCCTTAGTGCATAATGACGTAAGGCACATTTACCTAGTCTCTAAATTCTGTGCTGGGGTGGACTCCCCATGTATATGAAATTATGTCTGACGTTTTTCCTGTTAATCTCCTCCTATCAACTTGATTCACAGCCCAGGCAGACGGATCTCGAAGGGCACATGGAATTCCTCCCTCCCCAACAATGTGAAGGAATTTCACTCAAGGAGAAGAAATAAACCACCTGGAGGAGCTAAGATGGAGGTGTGGTCGGAGGACCTAGGCTTGCTTCGTGCCTCCAACACAACTGGATAACCCATCAAATCGTTGCGATACCCAAGCAGTTGGCCTGAGGACTGACAGGATAAACTCCACAACCAGACGGAGACAAAAGACTGCATCAAGAAAGGTGGGAAACGCGGAGACTTGGCTTGGGAGAGAAACAGATTGCAGGTGCTGCCCGATGCAGAGAGCCCTGGTCACAAAGAAGGGTGAGAAAGAGGCACACTCGGGGGAACACACAAGAATATTTCCCCAAAGGCATCCACTCCACAGTGAGAGGGGGTGAATTTTGTGAGCTTCTGCAAGCAGTGGGGTTCAAAGTCTGGCGTTTCACAGGTCACGGGGGATGGCTGGGACAGAGACCGGAGGACGCTGGCTACTGCGGGAGCGAAGGCAGCCAAGCCACCTCCGGGCAGATGGCATGTTCTGAGGGTCACGTAGGTGGGCAGAGAGACCGTTGGTTTGTTTTGGAGTGCATCTCTGGGCACTGGCATTGCCTCTGTGGGGACAAAGGAGCTGGTGGGCACCATCTCCCCTGCCCCCGGGTGGAGGTGCAGAGACACATCCTGAGGGCAACGAACCAGGACACTACCTAGCAAGCTTGCTCCAAATTCCACACCCTTGCGCTGTGACGGGACAGCTTTCTGTGTCAAACGTGCATCAGTCCCAGCACAGGGAGACCCTTTCCCAGAGGACCACTGCCAATGCCCCCAACACCAGGATCCTGAAGCCTGGAGGGTCAGAAGTCAGCAAAGCTGGCTGGGGAAGCCCCAGGATGCTCTGTGCTGCTCCAGCCAGGCCAGTAGCCCAGGACAGACAGAAAATAGCAGTCTGAAAAACACCTAGACACATGAGGGGACATTATTCACTCTTCTGGGAGGACTTCCCTCCGAGCATCAGCATGGACTCCTCTCTGCAGGAACGACGGGCCTCGATATGTCACTTGTGTCCCCTGCCCCTCACCATAAGCCACTTCAGTAAATGACACAGTGCCCACACCGTGCTTGCCTGACCTGCTGACTCGAGTCCTTCCCCCCTGCACTCTGCTGGCACTGCTTCCGCGCGAAGAACCAGTGCCGGGGGCCCCCTCCCCAGCACACATCCCCTTCGTACCACGTGTACCGCAGAGTTGTGCAGGACTTCAGTTCTAGTGGAAGCAGCATCAGGTCTCTTTTACCAAGCCGACCAGAGCGCACCTACGTAAAAAGTGACCACACTCTGCCCAGGGACCAAACGCTGTCCACTGCAGGGAAAGAGGAGCTGCAGATGACTGGCCTGAGGGACAGAGCAACCACAATACAGCAGCCGAGCACATGAGGCATGAGCCACGGACCTTCCCTGAAGGATGAGGTCCTGGACATTATATGACTGGGTCTTCATAAAGCCTTTACTCTCAGCAGCAGGAAGCATATCAGGCTCTTCGAAGACAGAGTAGAAGTCAGAGACCTAGACAACGTGCCAAGAAGGAATTCATCTTCAAGCAAACAACAAGATATGGTCACAGCCAGAGATCCAACCCAAACAGATAGAAGGAACATGAGTGGTGAAGAATTTAAAACCCTCATCAGATGGATGCTTGCTGGGCTCGAGAAAAGACTGGAAGACATCAAGGAGGCCACACTGATAAAGAAGCTATAAACCAATCAGTCAGAAATGAAAAAGTACAAATAACAGATTAGATGGACTGACCACAAGGGTGGACGAAGCTGAGGAATGAACACGTGATATAGAAGATAAAGTTACGGAAAATAACAAAGCTGATGGGGCTGTGTGGGGAGAGAGACAGAGAGAGAGGGAGGCAAGGAGGGAGAATTGTGGATCATGGGATTGGTTTAGGGAACTCAGTGACTCCATCAAACATACTAACATCCATATAATAGGACTCCCAGAAGAAGAGAGAGAAAAAAGGAGACAGAAAATTTATATGAGGCAAAAACAACTGCAAGTTTCATATTCAGTGATAGGGAAAAGACACCAGGATCCAGGACAGAACTCCCAATAAAATCCACAAAAGTAGAACAACACCAAGACATACTGTAATTTCAGACAGAAAATACAGCGATAGAGGGAAAATGTTAAACAAAAAAACAAACAAAAAAACCCCAAAACCCAGCAAGTCAGGGGTGCCTGGGTGACTCCAGTCAGTAGAGCATCCGACTCTAGATTTTGGCTCAGGTCATGATCCCACTGCTGACCGGCCTCACTCTTCTGGGTGGGCTGCTTGAACAGCACGGGGTGTGAAATTGCCCTGTTCAGGGATAGGAGATTGCGTAGCGCCATTTCCCTCCAACACCAACACCCTGGGACTTCAGGAAGCAGCACAGTCACCGCCTGTGGAGGCAGGACTCACATACATCCTACGCTGCCCGTCTGTGCCTGGCAACTCCCTGTTTACTGGGGTGGGAAACAGGCATTCAAGTACAATAGGCACAGAGGACTTCCCTCAGAATCAACAAGAACAGATCAACATTACGACGTATCATAGGGAAATTCGCAAAATACAACGATAAGAGATAACTCTGGCAGCTAGCAGATAAGGTGGCAGAGCAGCATGCAGACCCTGAACTTGTCGCCATCCCTGAATGGCAGCTAGATCAGCACCAAACCATGGAAAACACCTGGGAAATTGCTCTGAGGATTAACGCAACAATCGGCATACCTTGAGCTGCAGAACTTGGCAGGCATGTGGCGCAAAGAAGTCAACCGGGGTAGAGAAAAGCCACGGAGGGCAAGGAGCCGAATGTGCAGAGAGAGGACAGAGAGAGAAAGAGAAAGGGGGAGAGCGCAGCCCATCGGGACCCTGCAAGAAATGCACTCTCCCCGAGAGTAGCCGGAGAGACAGAGAGAGACAGAAAGAGTGAAAACACCCCAAGGGGACTGGACAAGAAATCGGTTTCCCATCACCACCGACGGGGAGAAAGGAAAGGGTTTCAATGCCACAGGATTGTGATTGTGTAAACAGGGGAGCACGACTCTGGAGTTTCAGAGCTCAGTACCCGGCGGTGCTCTGGTGAGAAAGCAGGGAGAACCCCTAGGAACAGGCAGCCTGCTCTGAGGGGTCCCTGTGCCATAAAGGGAGAAGTCCCGTCCCTGACAGGGGAGGAATTTGGTAGAGGCCATATGGCCTCCCCACGGGGAACGATCCCCCAGGCCCAGGCAGCTGCCACATTTGCTGGTATTGAGACAAAGACCGCAGGGTGTGGTGACACCAGTGACACCTGCTGTGATTTGCCATAAGCTCTGAACCTCTGAGGCTGTGAATTCAGATGACGCTTTTCTGGGGCGTCGCAACCCGTCCTTTGCACCCTGAGACTTCCCCTCCCTCAGAAAGAGGAGTTCAGTTGTCTTTTCCACAGTCCCCAAACCCTGCCATTCCGAATGCAGGGGTGTTACTAGAATGACTAAAGGGATCACCAGAGTCCTCTTTGGGTGAAAATAATTGTGTGCCCCCCCCCATTTTCGCCTGAAAGAAGGTAGCGTCTACCATGAGCAGACATTTAAGGGTGTCTTAGTGTGAAGAAGCTGATAGACGCACTACTTGGGTCCCTCCTCTACTTGCATGCGGGTGACCAGGCAACCGTGGCGCCCTGGAGCCAAGATAGGGCCCGCACAGTGGCAGCAGCCCAAATGGTCCCTCAGGTACCTGCCACCTGGCCTCCCGTCGTCCATGTGCCCCTGATCATGCACCGTGCACCAGCGTGACCCGGGTTCCCCTGTCTACCGTGTGCGCGGGACCGGGCTCTACCATCACCCAAGTGCACCATGATCCCCTGCTCCAGCGGACTCGGGCTCCCCAGTCACCCAGGTGCGTGTGGTCCCGGATTCCCCCATCACCCAAGTGCGCGTGATCTCGTGCTCCCCCTTGACCCAAGTGCATGCGACCTGGGCTACCCCGTCACCCAAGTGCGCGTGACCCTGGCTCCCATCACCCAAGGTCGAGTGACCCAGGCTCCATGTCACCCAAGTGCGCATGACCCGGACGCCCATCAGCCAGGTGCGAGTGACCCGGGCTCCGCGTCTCCCAAGTGCGTGTGTTCCCGGCTCCCCAGTCCCCCGAAGGCCCGTGACCTGGGCTCCGCCACCCCCAAGTGCGCGCGACCTGGGCTCCCGGTGAGCCAGTGCGCGCCCCCGGGCTCCCCAGTCACTCAAGTGTGGGTGATCCCAGGCTTCCCCGTCACCCATGTGCGCGTGACCCCTGTTTCTCCGTGACCACGTGCGCGTGCCTAGGGCTCCCCGTCACCCATAGTGCGTGTGGTCCCATGTTCCACGTCCCCCAAGTGCACACGACCCGGGCTCCGCAGTCACCTGAGTGCCCGTGCCCAAGGCTCCCCTGCCACTGAAGTGCGCGTGTTCCCGGGCTCCCCCGTTTCCCAAGTGGACGTGATCCCAGGCTCCGCGGTCACCCACGTGCGCGTGATCCCAGGTGTCCGCATCACGTCAGTGTGCCCTGCTCGCGGGCTGTCGTGCGGGGGCAACACGACCGCGCCCCCGTGCGGCTGGAGGCCGCGGCGGCCGGGTCTTGCCAGGCGTCTCCGCAGACCGCGCAGGCGCCCTGTCTTTTGGGGACGACGCCGATGCGCTGGTCCCTCCCTGAAGCGCCCCTGCCCCCGGTTCTGCACGCGACCCCTCCACACTGTGCCCGTGGGAACACCTGGGTCACCTCAGTCCCGCGTCTCCGGGGCACCGCGGCTGCTCCCTGCCCTCCAGGCCCCCGCCGCCCGGGACGGTCTCTGCTTCAGCGCTGAGAGCATTGTGTGTGCCAGGGCTGCCCCGACGCCCTGCCGCTCCCGCGGTGGGTAGAGCGCAAGGTCCCCTGGTGTGGCGGGACTCGCCCCTGCGGCGACCCACAGGGGCAAGGAAAGCTACCAAGGAGACGTCCTCATCCGCGTCACGAGAGGGGCCGCGGGGAGAAAGCAAGCCGCGGGGGCAGGAGAGTGATTCGGGATAGGGCGCCCTGTGTGTCTCCCTGAGGGCCACGTCGCTTGGCAGTTGAGACCTGCGAATGCGACTGAGAGTTCTGCCCCAGAACGAGCACCATTTGAAAGGAGATCGGAGTGAAGTGCGGAACGGAGGATATCGAGAAAGGAGATCGTGCAAAGGCCCTGTGGCACGAGTGGGTTGGGAGTGTGAGAGAGGCCAGCGTTCCTGAGGGTCGGCAGTGAACAGAGAAGGACGTGAGTGCAGTCTGTACTGACAGGCAAGGCCCACTGGGGAAGAGAGTTGGGGATCTGCAGAGTGTCGTCAAGGGCACTCACTGGCTGCACACACAGATGAAAAGGCCATCGCCCTTTCTGTCGTGCATCTCTGCTGCCCACATAACCACCTGGAGCCAGGCACACACATGACGCGGGTGTGGAAGCTAGCCGAATCGAAGAAGAGTTCAGCTCTCTGTTCCAAGTCCCCCCGGCCATTGTGAAAGCAGGTGTGTTCCTGGAATGACTAGACGGATCTCCACGAGATCCAGAGTTGGTTGCTTAACCCACTGAACCACCCAGGCTGAGCCGCCCACGTGTCCCTTAGGATTGGTTTCATGTGAGCTACTCTGGCATGGGCGAATGCATAGAGGCAGGAAGTGGGTTAGTGGCGTCTGGGGGGAGGGGTCAGGAGGTGGCTGCTCACCGCTTTCAGGTCTCTTCTAGGTGCAGACAAGTGTTCTGATGCGGCGCGATGGTTGCACAGTTTTGTGAATATACTAAAAGCCTATTCACTTGTATATTTACATGGGTGTGGTTTGTGGTATTTGAAGTCTGTCTCAGGAAAGCAGTTACAGGAAGCTAGGCATGGGATGAAGAGATGAGAAATCGTACGTGATAACAGTAACCCATCGTTCTTGTTTGGATAAAGGAAGTCCAGAAAAGGGCCTGGATCTTTAGATCCACCGATCGGGGTCGTGCGAGGTCTGCAGCGCTCACACTCGTTCCTGTTCCCTCGGTGAATGTGGCCCCTGTCTTTGCAGAGGCGGTGCTGGCTGACGGATGGGTCTCCCGTTCACCAGATCGGAATCCGTGCAGCCACAGGGCCAGATGCGGTCCGGCCCGGTCCCAGAGACGGTCCTAGAGCCATGGGCAGCATACGCCACAGGCACGGCGCTCCTAGCCGACTTCTGGGGACTCGCTCTGCCTGTGGGGAGGCTCATGGCATGTGGGTCCTTGTTGCAGACTGAAGAAGCAAGGAAAGCTGTGGCATTGGACAAGTTAGTGTCCGGGGACGAGATCGGCGGCATCAGCGACATTAGTCTCTCAGGGTTTCGACAGGAGGCGATTTTCCGGACGAAAGGCTCTCATAAAACCCTGAAGCTAGTGGTGAAAAGGTAAGACCCACACTTCATGCCGTGTTTACACAACAGAAGTGGGTATAAAAGCAAAGGGTGAAGCCACGTCTGCCGATCTCTATCACTGCAAGCAAATCCCACTCTTGACCTAAGTTGTGTGTTTGTGTGATAGTGAGTGAGTGTATGTGTGTGTGTGTGTGTCTGGGTTCACGTGCGTGCACGTCCGTAAACGTAAAACTCCATTTCTTGGCCGCGGATGATCCAGCATCGAAAACTTAAAAGATACCTTCTTCTATCACTGTGAGTTGTTTATTTGTTATGTTAAGTGAATGTGAATGCTCTTTATTTCTAAATTAAACTCAAATTAGTTAACATACACTGTAGTCTTGTCTTCAGGAATAGAACCCAGGGATTCATCCCTTACGTACAACACCCAGTGCTCCCCAACAAGGGTCCTCCTTAGCGTGCATCACCCATTTCCTCTCGTCCCCATCCATCCTCAGTTTGTTCTCTGTATTTAAGAGCCTCTTATGGTTTCCCTCCCTTTCTATTTTTATCTTATTTTTCCTTCTTTTCCCCTCTGTCCGTCTGTTGTGTGTTTTTTTTTAATGTTTTTTTTTTATTTATTTCTAGGAGAGAGAGAGAGACAGCATGAGCAGGGGAGGGTCAGAGAGAGAGGGAGTCACAGACTGAAACGGGCTCCAGGCTCTGAGCTGGCAGTCAGCACAGAGCCCGATTAAATTCCACTCAGGAGCGCTATCATATGACATTTGTCATTCTCTGATGGACGTATTTTGCTTAGCATAATACCTTCTAGTTCCGTCCACACTGCCGCAAATGGCAAGATTTTCTTCTTTTTCTTCACTGAGTAATATTCCATTGTATACGTACACCATATCATTGTTATCCATCCATCAGTTGATGGACACTTGGGCTCCTTCCATACTTTGGCTATGGTTGATATTACTCCTATAAACATTGGGGTGCATGCGTCCCTTTGAAAGTGTACCCCAGTATCCTTTGGATAAATACGTAGTAGTGCAATTGCTGGGTGGTAGGGACCTTTTATGTTTTTCTAAAATGGTATATGTTTTCATTTATTTCAGAGAGAGCGACAGCGAAGCCCATACAGCTGCGCTCATGGGACTGCACTTCGTTCATGTGATACCTGCCCCACGTGACCGGGAAGCCCATCCGCTGCGCTCATGTGACTACCCGTGCTCGTGTGAAGACCGGCCCACCTGACCTCACGGGTCATCACTGCTGCGCTCACGTGACTGCTCCCCTTCACGTGGCCCCCGGCGTCCGTGACAGCTAGGCCCCTACTGCTGCGCTCATGTGACGGCCGCGTTCATGAGACGCCGGGTCCAAGGGACCGCGAAGCCCGTACTGCTGCGCACATGTCACTGCCCCGCGTTCGTGTGAGGCCGGGCCTACGTGAAAGCTACGCCCATCGCTGCTGTGCTCATGTGACCTCAGTGGTCACTTGAGGCCCGGCCCACGTGACCGCGCACCCATACTGCTGCCTCATGTGACTGCCCCGCGCTCATGTGATGACCGGCCCACCTGACGGCACTGGCCATCATTGCTGTGCTCATGTGACTGCGCCGCTTTCATGGGACGCCTGGCCCACGTGACCGCCACTCCCATCACTGCTGCGCTCCTTTGAATTCCGCGGTCACGCCGGGACCTCGTGATCGTGAAACGCATACTGCTGCCTCATGGGACTGCCCCGCGTTCCTGGGACCCCCGGCCCAGCTGATAGCGAAGCCCACAGTCCTGCGCTCATGTGACTGCCGCGTCCATGTGGCGACCGGCCCACCTGACCCTACAGGCCATCCCTGCTGCGCTCATGGGACTGCCCTGCTTTCATGGCACTCCCGCCCCACGTGACTGCGAAGCCTATAGTGCCGCGCTCATGTGACTGCCCCGCGTTCATGTGACACCTGCCCCATGGGACCGCGATGGCCATCAATGTGGCGGTCATGTGACTGTCGCGTTCATGTGATGCCTGAGCCACGTGACCGCGAAGCCCATACTGCAGCGCTCATGTGACTGCCCCGCGTTCATGTGACACCCAATGCACGTGACCACGAAGTCCATACTGCCGCACTCATGTGACTACCGCGGTCATGTGACGCCCGGCCCACGTGATCGCACAGGCCATCGCTGCTGCACTCATGTGACTGCCCCGCGTTCACGTGACCCATGGCCCATGTGACCGCGAGGCCCATACTGCTGCGCTCATGTGATGGCCCCTCATTAACGTGACGGCCCACGTGACCGCAACGGCCCTCACTGTTGCATTCATGTGAATTCCGCGGTCACGTGACGCCCGGCCCACTTAATGGTCAAACCCATACTGCTGCGCTAATGTGAGTGCCCCGCTTTCATGGGATGCCTGGCCCACGTGAACTCTACGCCCACCACTGCTGTGCTCATGTGACGGCCCCGCGTTCATGTGATCCGTGATCCCGGCTCCACGTGACCGGGAAACCCATACAGCAGCGGTCATGTGACTGGCCCGCGTTCATGTGATGACCAGCCCACTTGACAGCACAGGTCCTCACTACTGTGCTCATGTGACTGTCCCGCCTTCACGTGACCCCAGGCCCATGTGACCGCGAGGCCCATACCGCTGCGCTCGTGTGACTGCCGCGTTCAAGTGACACCCCATGCGCGTGACCGTTAAGTCCATACTGCTGCGCTCATCTGACTGCGCCGCTTTCATGGGACGCCTGGCCCACGAGACCGCTACTCCCATCACTGCTGCGCTCCTTTGAATTCCGCGGTCACGCCCAGACCTCGAGATTGTGAAACGCATACTGCTGCGCCCTTGTGACTGGTGCGTTCGCTTGACGCCCGGCCCTCGTGACCGCTCATGGGACTGCCGCGTTCATGAAACTGCCGCGTTCATGGGACACCCGGCCCACGTGATCGCAAAACCCATACTGCTCGCTCACGTGACTGCCCCGATTTCATGGGACGCCTAGCCCACGGGAACGCTACCCGCATCACTGCTGTGCCCATGTGACTCCCGCGGTCACGTGGGCCGGGATTCCTTGTTCTCTTGACAGCTCGGGCTGTTCACCTTGTCCTCCTCCCTGTCAGACATTTCCCTGGACACTCTGTTGGCCGCCTCCCCCTCGTCACCCAGTCGTGTCTTCCCTTTGTATACCTCATCGGCCTGGCTCTGGCCACGGCCTGCCTTGGTCCCTTGTGCCGACCACATCTGTCTTTCTTTGTGGCAGGGTCTCGTGACCAGCTCTTCTCTTACGGAGGCCACAAGGAGTGTGTTCGAATCGTCAGAGCCGCCCAGGTGCTCCTAATGAGACCGGAGCCCGTGACGTGGGGAGGGGTTTCTTTCGTTAGTGTTTGGGGGCCACTGTTTGATCTTCGCTCTCGCCTTTTGATCTTGGTTGTCAGCCGTGAGGGGAAAACAAGAGTTTTTTTCTTTCACAATTGAGATTTTGTCGATTCGTACACAGATGTTTCATTTTGTGCAGTTGTTTTTTCTTTTCAAATAAAGTTGACTTATTTATTTTGAGGGAGAGAGAGTGCCCGCGCAGGGGAGGGAGAGAGAATCCCAAGCAGGCTCCACACTGTCAGCACACAGCCAGACACGGGGCTCGAAATCATGAGCAGCAAGATCATGACCTGAGCTGAAATCAAGAGTCAGACACTTAACCACCTGAGCCCCTCAGACGCCCCTCATTTTTGCAGTTTTTAACACAGATACCAAAGACCTGAAAAGATGCGGTCTGTGATCTTATCTCAATTGTTATTTTGGTCACTTTCGAGCTTGAAATGCGGAGGCAGGGTTTCCTTAAGAAGCTGTCAAATACCAGTATCTGTGTGTTGATAATCTTTTCAATGACACCAGTCCGAAGCATGACGTGTTCAGTCGTTGAGGTTTCCTAGGCACACCCACACAGTCTTTAGGGAAACTGGGCCAGTGTGCTTAGGAGCTGAGAGAGCCAAGATCAAGGAACGGTTTGCCTCAGGAAATGTAGGGGGTAGAGGTAACTGTCGATGTTTGAGACCCATTAAATACACGACTATGTCTCCAAATTGCCATGCTTTGTACTGTCGCCTGTGAAAACTGCTCCCCTCCTGTGGGATGTCAAGGTGACACCCCTCCCCCCCCAGAGCCTGTGGGGTTCCATAGACATACTCTTTTCGGGTTGTACCTAAAAATATAAATATGAAAAATATAAATATAAATGTACCAGATATAGAAATATTCCCAGAGCTGGTAAAAAGCTTACATTTCCGAATCGCATTGAAAACCCCATCTGGGTTCTATAAAGACACAGGCCCGCCAGTAACGTGGCAGGGACCTTTGACTGGGCATCCTTCACCTCTGCCTCTCGAGAGGCCACACTCTCCTGGGGCTTTTGTTCCTCTGTTTCCTCAGGTAGATCTGTAGTTTCTTGGTCAGTCCCTTCTGCCTCTTCTCCCATTTGTTTGCACTTATTGTTTGAAGAGGGTTTGCTTCATTTCCACATTTGCTGGTGCAGGTTTTAGCACCTTGCAACTTGCGTTTCTCCCCTGGGGCTCCCTCCCCGCCCTCCACCCGGGATGACCCTTCTGTCAGGCACCTTGGCTGTGGAGAGGGTGCCAGTCCGTGCTGAGATGCCAGAGAGAAAGAGCCTTCTAGAAGCTGGGTGCCCAGCTGGTGTGGCTTCTCCTGCCATGGTGGGGGGGGGGCGTAATTATTACTTGTTAGAGTCTCTGACACATTTAGGTGGAAGTTTCTCGTTTTCAATGGGCTTGTTCGGTACCAGAGATACCCAGAGATACGCACTCAGATTACTTGACACCAGATGAGTCTTGATACTTCCCCTGAAGATGAGTCAGGTTTCCTCTCTGAAACTTCCGGGCTCCAGGAGAATGAATAACATCATTAAATGAAGCAGCCAGATGCTTCTGGGGTGGACCCATCTGACAAAGGCACGGCTTTGTCGTGCACTCCCTACTGTCTGGAACGCTCTGGAGATAGAAGTGTTAAGTTGCAGGTGTGACTCATGGCCTTTGAAATAGGATATTGGCCTCAGTGTGGGTCTTCCTCCTTTCGTTTTGATCTCTGGCCAGTGTGACTTTTTGAATCACTGGAGCATAACACTTCGGCACCACTGGCTCCTTCCCTGTGGCCCATCGTGTCCACGTGTGACCACATCGTTAGGCCCTTCCTCACGGCGTCTAGACCCCTTTACTGTGCTCCTTTTCTCTGCCCTGTGTTGCTCTCAGCCGTCGTTTCTGTGCAGTGCCGACATGGAGGTAAGGACCTTCTCCGTTGCCATCCTGTTCTCGGGCAGAGGTTCGTCTTACACGAACCTATAAGATTCTTCTTCCACAGATACTTGCCTGAATACTGTCCTTTCCCTACTTCCACGCCTCCTTTCTCTGGACCTTCACTGCCTACAGGATATTGTCCAGATTCTGATTCAAGGTCAAGTTGCTACTCTTCCCCATTCTGTCCTTATCTTCAAACGCACCCTTGTGAGAGCGTTACAGCCTGCCAGGTGGACATTCCTTTGACACGCCTGGGCTTCCTGCCTCTGCCGCTGCTTCACATCAAGACCCCACTTTGGAAGGTCCTTCCCCAATCACGCACTCCCTTTCAAGACGTGTTCATGCTCCTTCCTATTTGTGAAAACGCATTTCCGCCTCGAGACAGAGGTGAATGTGGCCCCTCGTGTGCACTGGACGCGATTGCTTTCACGGTATGTCTGGTCTGCAACCAGACCCGATTCTTTTGCCTCCGTGGGTCTACGCTCCTGATCATGCATAACGTCTGTCAAAAGAAGTATGAAAACTTTGTTCCACAGTGACTTGGGGCGGCCAGGAGTCGGTTCAGAGTCAGACATCCACTCAACTCGTGATCTCGCAGTTCCGGGTTAGGGCCCGGCATCGGCTCTGAGCTGACAGCATGGAGCCTCTCTGGGTTCTCTGTGCCCCTTTATGACTCATGCTTGCACGCTCTCTCTCAAAGTCAATCAACATTTTTATCAAAAAGGCCCTCATGTTTTTCAATGTTTTTTATTTATATCTCGGAGAGAGAGCGTGAGCAGGGGAGGGTCAGAGAGAGAGGGAGTCACAGACTCTGAAACAGCCTCCAGGCTCTGAGCTGGCAGTCAGCACAGAGCCCGACACGGGGCTCGAACCCATGAACCGCGATATCATGACCTAAGCGAAAGTCGGACGCTAAACGACTAAGCCACAAAGGCATCCATTGAATTTGTTTTTATATATGGTTAATAAAGTGGTCCACTTCATTTTTTTTTATATACAGTGAATTGTCAAATTGGTTTCCATATAACACCCAGTGCTCATCCCCACAAGTGCCGTCCTCCATGTCCATCTCCCCCTCCACCCACATCCATCAGTCCTCAGTTTGTGTCTCAGCATTCAAGAGTCTCTCTTGGTTTGATATCACAGTCTGATTTTCCCAATACCATTTACTGAGACACTTCCTTGTATCCAGTGTATAATCTATCCTGCCTTGTCAAAGATTAGTTGGCCATATGTCTGTGGATAAAATTCTGGGTCCCCTATTCTGTTCCATGGATCTATGAGTCCATTTTTGTGCAAGGAACATAACGTCTTGATGGCCACAGCTTTGGAATGCAGATTGAAGTCAAGAATTGGGATGCCTCCAGCTTTGGTTTGGTTGTTCAACATTGCTTTACAATTTGGGGTATTTTCTGGTGCCGTCCAATTTTTACAACTGTCTCTTTCAGCTCTGTGAAGAATGCTGGTGTTATTTGGAGAGAATATTGAATATGTAGATTGCCTTTATTAATATCAACATTTTAACAATATCTGTTCTTCCAATCCATGAGCATGGAGTGATTTTCCATTTCTTTGTGTCTTCCTCCACTTTTTCCACAAGGTTTCTATAGTTTTCAGCCTACAGATCTTTTATAGCTTTGGTTAAGTTGATTCCTAGGCATTTGATGGTTTTCAGTCCAATTGCCAATGGGATCAATTTCTTGCTTTCTCTTTCTGCTGCTTCGTGATGGCTGTATACAAATGCCACTGGTTACTGGTCATTCCTCTGTATCTTGTGACTGTACTGAATTCATTTATGAGTTCTAGTAGTTTCTTTCGTGTTGTCTTTAGGACTTTCTACATATAGTATCATATCGTCTGCAAAGAGTGAAAGTTTTATTTCTTCCTAAATACAAATGACTTGTTTATTTTTGTTTGTCTGTATGCTGTGGCTAGGACTTCCGTTATTAAGTTGATAAGAGTAGAGTGGGAATCCTTGTCTTGTTCCTGATATTAGAGGCATATCTCTCAGTGTTTGTTTTTTATTTTGTTTTGTTTTGTTTTTGTAACCATTGAGTATAAAGTGAGCTGTGGGATGAAGAGCAGCCTGTGAGAAATGGTTGGGGGGTAACAGATCATTTCTGTATCTTGACTACAACGATGGATATATAACTCTATACATGGGATAAAATGTCAGAGACTTCTATGTAAAATCTACAAAAGCTAACTTTCTGTAAAAACAGGTGCATCTTACTTTGGTGTGCAGGATAGTTTATTGTAGCGTTCCAATCAATTTCCTGTTTGGTAATACACTACAATGAAGTTGAAGGAAGCGGGCTGACAGGTCCATGGGACCACTCTGGAGTCTTGGTGCCACTTCTTGCGCAGTTATATTTCTATCAAAACTAAGAGAGTTTTTAGGGGCATCTGGGTGGCTCACTTGGTCGAGTCCAGCTCTTGATTTCGGCTCGGGTCATGACCTCACGGTCTGTGGGTTTGAGCCCCAAGTCAGGGAGACTGCTTGGGATTCTCTCCCTCTCTCTCGCCCTATCTCCCTGCACCTCCCCCACTTTCTCTCAAAAAGGAAAAAAGAAACTTCAAAAATACTTCAACTTTCTTAAGAAGCTCAGCGTACCTCAAACAATAGAAACATCGACAACCAATTCCTGCCCAGACACATCAAAGCCAAACCACCAATCATCAAAGGTAAAGGAAATAAACACCAAAAATGTATGACAATTTATGTTGAATACCTAAGTTCGGTGCTTTTCCCTGTGTCTTCCTCTCCTCAAAATTGCGATTACTTTAGGTATTATGATATCCATTTTTCCTTAAATAGTTTCTAGTCAGTTGTTTTCCATAGAACTCCCAGTGATCATCCCCACAAATTCCCTCCTCCATGCCCATCACCCCCCTTCCCCTCTCCCTCGCCATCCCTCAGTTTGTTGTCAGCATTCAAGAGTCTCTCATGGTTTGCTTCCCTCCCCCTCTCCATCTATTTTTCCCATTCTTCTCCCCCATCGTCCTCTATTGAGTTCCTCCTAACTCACCTATGCTTGCAAACATGTGGTATCCTGTCCTTCTCTACAGGACTTCTATCGCTGAGCATAAAACGCTCAGGTTCCATCCATCGTGCTACCAATAGCTAGATTTCACCCTTTCTCAATGCCATGTAGGATTCCATTGTACACATGAACTCCATCTTCTTGATCCATTTGTCCGTTGATGGACACTTAGGCTCCTTCCACGTTTTGGCTATTATTGAGAGTGTTGCTAGGAACATTGGGGAAGATGTGCCCGTATGCATCAGTCCTCCTGTATCCTTGGCATAAATTCCTTGACACGTCCCCACACGCAAGGGAATCCAGAATAAAAATGAACTATTGGAACCTCATCAAGATCCAAAGCTTCTGCACGGCAAAGGAAACAATCCATCAAACGAAGAGGCAGCTGACGGAATGGGCAAAGAGAGTTGCAAATGACCCCTCAGATCAAGGGCTACTATCGAAAATCTATAAGGCTCTGTCCAAACTCCACACCGAAAAACAAAGATTCCAGTGAAGAGATGGGCAGAAGACCTGAACAGACACTTCTCCAAAGAGGACATCCAGATGGCCGACAGACACATGAAATGATCTCCATTTTTCAAACGCCAGCACTGACTCAGAAAGCGTAGAAACGAGCTAAGTGGTGGTATGAAATTTAGTCCGGTTTGACAAAATTTGAGGCCCAGGTGTTTCTCTATACCCAAAGAGTTGTCATGCACTTTTCTAAGAAATCAAGTGGGCATCTGGAGGAGAAGCGTATCCCTTCCTGTTGAAGTCTAAAATCAGAAGGATAGGATACTGTAGGAGTGATTTCTAGGCCATATGCGTTCAACTATTGACATGGAAAAAATGATCATGGTCAAGCTAATTGGCATCCATTAAGGTACATTAAGTGACCAAAAAGTTAATGATTGAGGCTCAAGGGATCAAACAACACTTTATTGAAGGCTTAGTGGAGATGCTTAGCATATGAAACTAATAGTTCAAACAGCCAGGTCTTCCAAAAAGGAGGAACTGAAGAAAGGCCAGTCGTGGAAGCTCCTAGATCTTTCTTCAGTTGCAGGCAAAAGATTGCCGACTGCCCAGGCTCTATCTCCTCTCTTTTCATTGTCCAAGCTATTGGTACAGATTTCTCCAACCCACACTGATGATTCGTCCGAGGGTGACTCATGGAAGCCAAGTAGGAAATTAAGGACTTCGCTTCCTTAAGGGAAGTCTAGCTGACTTGCCTATATATTTGTGGACAAAAAATAGAGCCTCTTATCAAAGGAAGTAGGGAAAAGAACTAAGCAGATGAAACCAAAAGCAACGGCCATCGATCTCTTCTAGGACACTGAGGGCATAACACACACATTTTACATACACGGCACTTAACTTTACTCACAGTATAGAAAAATCTTGGGAGGGCCCGGGGCAGGTTTCCCCGAGATGGGCCACTTTGGCACAAAGATTATTTCCGGTTAGAAGCAGTCACAACCCAACAGACTCAGCCAAAGATTTTGACCTTCTTGGGCCCCTTAACTGACGCAACAGTATTTAGATGGAGGCGCTGCTTCTGGAAGGGAGCAATCTGCATAGAGTCTACATTATCCTATAACCGAGGGGTGTAAGACAGAGACTGAAGGAGATAAAACAAGGAGGAATTCAGCAAAGCCTCTTTGTTAACATTCCTATGTCCCATCGGACATAGGCGTGTGGCCCGGCAAACACTGGCTGAACAAACTTCTACTCTTTATCCTCTTCCTATGATTGGCATTCCTCCCCTTTGCAAGGCCAGACTCCTACCTGCCTCTCCTTAGTGCATAATGACGTAAGGCACATTTACCTAGTCTCTAAATTCTGTGCTGGGGTGGACTCCCCATGTATATGAAATTATGTCTGACGTTTCTCCTGTTAATCTCCTCCTATCAACTTGATTCACAGCCCAGGCAGACGGATCTCGAAGGGCACATGGAATTCCTCCCTCCCCAACAATGTGAAGGAATTTCACTCAAGGAGAAGAAATAAACCACCTGGAGGAGCTAAGATGGAGGTGTGGTCGGAGGACCTAGGCTTGCTTCGTGCCTCCAACACAACTGGATAACCCATCAAATCGTTGCGATACCCAAGCAGTTGGCCTGAGGCCTGACAGAATAAACTCCACAACCAGACGGAGACAAAAGACTGCATCAAGAAAGGTGGGAAACGCGGAGACTTGGTTTGGGAGAGAAACAGATTGCAGGTGCTGCCCGATGCAGAGAGCCCTGGTCACAAAGAAGGGTGAGAAAGAGGCACACTCGGGGGAACACACAAGAATATTTCCCCAAAGGCATCCACTCCACAGTGAGACGGGGTGAATTTTGTGAGCTTCTGCAAGCAGTGGGGTTCAAAGTCTGGCGTTTCACAGGTCACGGGGGATGGCTGGGACAGAGACCGGAGGACGCTGGCTACTGCGGGAGCGAAGGCAGCCAAGCCACCTCCGGGCAGATGGCATGTTCTGAGGGTCACGTAGGTGGGCAGAGAGACCGTTGGTTTGTTTAGGAGTGCATCTCTGGGCACTGGCATTGCCTCTGTGGGGACAAAGGAGCTGGTGGGCACCATCTCCCCTGCCCCCGGGTGGAGGTGCAGAGACACATCCTGAGGGCAACGAACCAGGACACTACCTAGCAAGCTTGCTCCAAATTCCACACCCTTGCGCTGTGACGGGACAGCTTTCTGTGTCAAACGTGCATCAGTCCCAGCACAGGGAGACCCTTTCCCAGAGGACCACTGCCAATGCCCCCAACACCAGGATCCTGAAGCCTGGTGGGTCAGAAGTCAGCAAAGCTGCCTGGGGAAGCCCCAGGATGCTCTGTGCTGCTCCAGCCAGGCCAGTAGCCCAGGACAGACAGAAAATAGCAGTCTGAAAAACACCTAGACACATGAGGGGACATTATTCACTCTTCTGGGAGGACTTCCCTCCGAGCATCAGCATGGACTCCTCTCTGCAGGAACAACGGGCCTCGATATGTCACTTGTGTCCCCTGCCCCTCACCATAAGCCACTTCAGTAAATGACACAGTGCCCACACCGTGCTTGCCTGACCTGCTGACTCGAGCCCTTCCCCCCTGCACTCTGCTGGCACTGCTTCCGCGCGAAGAACCAGTGCCGGGGGCCCCCTCCCCAGCACACATCCCCTTCGTACCACGTGTACCGCAGAGTTGTGCAGGACTTCAGTTCTAGTGGAAGCAGCATCAGGTCTCTTTTACCAAGCCGACCAGAGCGCACCTACGTAAAAAGTGACCACACTCTGCCCAGGGACCAAACGCTGTCCACTGCAGGTAAAGAGGAGCTGCAGATGACTGGCCTGAGGGACAGAGCAACCACAATACAGCAGCCGAGCACATGAGGCATGAGCCACGGACCTTCCCTGAAGGATGAGGTCCTGGACATTATATGACTGGGTCTTCATAAAGCCTTTACTCTCAGCAGCAGGAAGCATATCAGGCTCTTCGAAGACAGAGTAGAAGTCACAGACCTAGACAACGTGCCAAGAAGGAATTCATCTTCAAGCAAACAACAAGATATGGTCACAGCCAGAGATCCAACCCAAACAGATAGAAGGAACATGAGTGGTGAAGAATTTAAAACCCTCATCAGATGGATGCTTGCTGGGCTCGAGAAAAGACTGGAAGACATCAAGGAGGCCACACTGATAAAGAAGCTATAAACCAATCAGTCAGAAATGAAAAAGTACAATAACAGATTAGATGGACTGACCACAAGGGTGGACGAAGCTGAGGAATGAACACGTGATATAGAAGATAAAGTTACGGAAAATAACAAAGCTGATGGGGCTGTGTGGGGAGAGAGACAGAGAGAGAGGGAGGCAAGGAGGGAGAATTGTGGATCATGGGATTGGTTTAGGGAACTCAGTGACTCCATCAAACATACTAACATCCATATAATAGGACTCCCAGAAGAAGAGAGAGAAAAAAGGAGACAGAAAATTTATATGAGGCAAAAACAACTGCAAGTTTCATATTCAGTGATAGGGAAAAGACACCAGGATCCAGGACAGAACTCCCAATAAAATCCACAAAAGTAGAACAACACCAAGACATACTGTAATTTCAGACAGAAAATACAGCGATAGAGGGAAAATGTTAAACAAAAAAACAAACAAAAAAAACCCCAAAACCCAGCAAGTCAGGGGTGCCTGGGTGACTCCAGTCAGTAGAGCATCCGACTCTAGATTTTGGCTCAGGTCATGATCCCACTGCTGACTGGCCTCACTCTTCTGGGTGGGCTGCTTGAACAGCACGGGGTGTGAAATTGCCCTGTTCAGGGATAGGAGATTGCGTAGCGCCATTTCCCTCCAACACCAACACCCTGGGACTTCAGGAAGCAGCACAGTCACCGCCTGTGGAGGCAGGACTCACATACATCCCACGCTGCCCGTCTGTGCCTGGCAACTCCCTATTTACTGGGGTGGGAAACAGGCATTCAAGTACAATAGGCACAGAGGACTTCCGTCAGAATCAACAAGAACAGATCAACATTACGACGTATCATAGGGAAATTCGCAAAATACAACGATAAGAGATAACTCTGGCAGCTAGCAGATAAGGTGGCAGAGCAGCATGCAGACCCTGAACTTGTCCCATCCCTGAATGGCAGCTAGATCAGCACCAAACCATGGAAAACACCTGGGAAATTGCTCTGAGGATTAACGCAACAATCGGCATACCTTGAGCTGCAGAACTTGGCAGGCATGTGGCGCAAAGAAGTCAACCGGGGTAGAGAAAAGCCACGGAGGGCAAGGAGCCGAATGTGCAGAGAGAGGACAGAGAGAGAAAGAGAAAGGGGGAGAGCGCAGCACATCGGGACCCTGCAAGAAATGCACACTCTCCCCGAGAGTAGCCGGAGAGACAGAGAGAGACAGAAAGAGTGAAAACACCCCAAGGGGACTGGACAAGAAATCGGTTTCCCATCACCACCGACGGGGAGAAAGGAAAGGGTTTCAATGCCACAGGATTGTGATTGTGTAAACAGGGGAGCACGACTCTGGAGTTTCAGAGCTCAGTACCCGGCGGTGCTCTGGTGAGAAAGCAGGGAGAACCCCTAGGAACAGGCAGCCTGCTCTGAGGGGTCCCTGTGCCATAAAGGGAGAAGTCCCGTCCCTGACAGGGGAGGAATTTGGTAGAGGCCATATGGCCTCCCCACGGGGAACGATCCCCCAGGCCCAGGCAGCTGCCACATTTGCTGGTATTGAGACAAAGACCGCAGGGTGTGGTGACACCAGTGACACCTGCTGTGATTTGCCATAAGCTCTGAACCTCTGAGGCTGTGAATTCAGATGACGCTTTTCTGGGGCGTCGCAACCCGTCCTTTGCACCCTGAGACTTCCCCTCCCTCAGAAAGAGGAGTTCAGTTGTCTTTTCCACAGTCCGCAAACCCTGCCATTCCGAATGCAGGGGTGTTACTAGAATGACTAAAGGGATCACCAGAGTCCTCTTTGGGTGAAAATAATTGTGTGCCCCCCCCATTTTCGCCTGAAAGAAGGTAGCGTCTACCATGAGCAGACATTGAAGGGTGTCTTAGTGTGAAGAAGCTGATAGACGCACTACTTGGGTCCCTCCTCTACTTGCATGCGGGTGACCAGGCAACCGTGGCGCCCTGGAGCCAAGATAGGGCCCGCACAGTGGCAGCAGCCCAAATGGTCCCTCAGGTACCTGCCACCTGGCCTCCCGTCGTCCATGTGCCCCTGATCATGCACCGTGCACCAGCGTGACCCGGGTTCCCCTGTCTGCCGTGTGCGCGAGACCGGGCTCTACCATCACCCAAGTGCACCATGATCCCCTGCTCCAGCGGACTCGGGCTCCCCAGTCACCCAGGTGAGTGTGGTCCCGGATTCCCCCATCACCCAAGTGCGCGTGATCTCGTGCTCCCCCTTGACCCAAGTGCATGCGACCTGGGCTACCCCGTCACCCAAGTGCGCGTGACCCTGGCTCCCATCACCCAAGGTCGAGTGACCCAGGCTCCATGTCACCCAAGTGCGCATGACCCGGACGCCCATCAGCCAGGTGCGAGTGACCCGGGCTCCGCGTCTCCCAAGTGCGTGTGTTCCCGGCTCCCCAGTCCCCCGAAGGCCCGTGACCTGGGCTCCGCCACCCCCAAGTGCGCGCGACCTGGGCTCCCGGTGAGCCAGTGCGCGCCCCCGGGCTCCCCAGTCACTCAAGTGTGGGTGATCCCAGGCTTCCCCGTCACCCATGTGCGCGTGACCCCTGTTTCTCCGTGACCACGTGCGCGTGCCTAGGGCTCCCCGTCACCCATAGTGCGTGTGGTCCCATGTTCCACGTCCCCCAAGTGCACACGACCCGGGCTCCGCAGTCACCTGAGTGCCCGTGCCCAAGGCTCCCCTGCCACTGAAGTGCGCGTGTTCCCGGGCTCCCCCGTTTCCCAAGTGGACGTGATCCCAGGCTCCGCGGTCACCCACGTGCGCGTGATCCCAGGTGTCCGCATCACGTCAGTGTGCCCTGCTC
>JAESUZ010001749.1:0-102869 GCA_017311185.1 Proteles cristata cristata
ATCAGTCCTCAGTTTGTTCTCAACATTCAAGACTCTCTCATGATTTGCCTCTCTCCCTCTCTACCCCTATTACCCTCCTTCTTCTCCACCACGGTCCTCCGTTAAGTTCCTTCTAATCTTCCTACAGGTACAAACATATGGTAGCTGTCCTTCTCTGCCTGACTTATTTCGCTCAGCATAACACCCTCAAGTTCCATCCATGTTGCTACAAATGGCCAGATTTCATTCTTTCCCATTGCCATGTAGTATCCCATGGTATAGATAAACCACATCTTCTTGATCCATTCATCTGTTGATGGACACTTAGGCTCTTTCCATGTTTTATCTATTGTGGAGAGTGCTGTTATGAACATTGGGGTACATGTGCTCCTATGCATCAGCATTTCTGTATCCCTTGGGTAAATTCCTAGCAGTGCTATTGCTGGGTCATAGGGGAGTTCTATTGTTAATTTTGTGAGGAACCTCCACACTGTTTTCCAGAGGGGCTGCACCAGTTTACATTCCACCAACAGTGTAGGAGGGTGCCTGTTTCTCCACATCCTCACCAGCACCTAGAGTTCTCTGATTGGCTCATTTTAGCCGCTCTGACTGGCGTAAGGTGGTATCTCAGTGTGGTTTTGATTTGTATTTCCCTGATGAGGAGGGATGCTGAGCATCGTTTCATGTGTCTATTGGCCATCTGGATGTCCTCTTTGGAGAAGTGTCTGTTCATATCTTCTGCCCATTTCTTCACTGGGTTGTTTGTTTTTCGGGTGTGGAATTTGGTGAGTTCCTTATATTTTGGATACTAGCCTTTTATCTGATATGTCATTTGCAACTATCTTTCCCCATTCCGTCGCTTGCCTATTAGTTTTATGGATTGTTTCCTTTGCCGTGCAGAAGGTTTTAATCTTGATGAAGTCCCAATAGTTCATTTTTGCTCTTGTTTCCCTGGTTTGGGGATGTGTCAAGTAAGAAATTGATGCTTTTCAGGTCAAGGAGGTTGTTTCATGATTTCCCCTCTAGGGTTTAAATGGTATCCTTTCTCACGTTCAGGTCCTTTATCCATTTTGAATTAATTTTTGTGTATGCTGTGAGAAAATGATCCAGTTTCATTCTTCTGCATGTTGCTGTCCAGTTATCCCAGCACTATCTGTTAAAGAGGCTGTCTTTTTTTCCATTGGATATTTTCCTGCTTTGTCAAAGATTAGTTAACTGTACACTTTTGAGTCCAATTCTGAGTTCTCACTTCTATTTCATTGGTCTATATGTCTGTCTTTGTGCCAAAAGCATACTATGTTGATGTTTCCAGCTTTGTAGTAGAGAGTAAAGTCTGGGATGGTGATGCCTCTCGTTTTCGTTTTCTTCTTCAATATTACTTTGTTTATTTGGGGTCTTTGTGGTTCCATACA
The DNA here is from genome assembly GCA_017311185.1 of Proteles cristata cristata. Classification (NCBI taxonomy): domain Eukaryota; kingdom Metazoa; phylum Chordata; class Mammalia; order Carnivora; family Hyaenidae; genus Proteles; species Proteles cristata. The sequence continues at coordinate 1,392 of JAESUZ010001749.1, forward strand.
AATTTTAGGATAGTTTGTTCTAGTTTTGAGAAGTGTGCTGGTGCAATTTTGATTTGGATCGCGTTAAATATGTAGATTGCTCTGGGTAGTAATGACATTTTAACTACATTTATTCTTCCAATCCATGACCATGGAATGTTTTTCCATTTCTTTGTGTCTTCTACAATATCTTTCATAAGTTTTCTGTAGTTTTCATCATACAGATCTCTTATATCTTTGGTTAGGTTTATGCTTATGTATTTTATGTTTTTTTGTGCAATTGTGAATGGGATCAATTTCTTGATTTCTCTTTCTGTTGCTTCATTGTTGATATAAAAAATGCAACCGATTTCTGTACATTGATTTTGTACCCTGAACATGGCTGAATCTTGGATCAACTCTAGGAGGCTTCAGGTGGAGGCTGTCGAGTTTTCTGTGTAGAGTACCATATCTGCAAAAAGTGAAAGTTTGACTTCTTCGTTGCCAATTCTGGTGCCTTTGATTTCCTTTTGTTGTCTGATGGCTAATGCTAGGACTTTAGCACTATATTAAACAACAGTGGTGAGCGTGAACATCCCTGTCCTGTTCCTAATCTCAGGGAGAAAGCTCTCAGTATTTCTCCTTTGAGGATGCTGTTACCTGAGGGCTTCTCATAGATGGCTTTTATGATGTTTAAGTAAGTTCCTTCTATCCCGACTTTCTCGAGCGTCTTTATTAAGAAGGGATGCTGTATTTTGTCAAATGCTTGTTTGCATCTATCGACAGGATCATATGGTTTTTAGCTTTTCTATTGTTGATGTGATGTATCACTTTGATGATTTGCGAATATTGAACCAGCCCTGTAACCCAGGAATGAATCCCACTTGATCTTGGTGTATAATTCTTTTTTATGTGCTGTTGAATTGGATTTGCAAGATCCTGTTGAGTAGTTTTGTATTTGTATTCTTAAAGGATATTGGCCTGTAGTTCTCTTTTTTTTAATTTATTTATTTCTAGGAGAGAGAGAGAGACAGCGTGAGCAGGGGAGGGTCAGAGAGAGAGGGAGTCACAAGACTGAAAGAGGCTCTAGGCTCTGAACTGTCAGTCAGCACAGAGCCCGACGCGGGGCTCGAACCCACGAACCGCGAGATCATGACCCAAGCGAAAGTCGGACGCTTAACCGACTAAGCCACCCAGGCCCCCCTGCAGTTCTCTTTTTTGCTGGGTCTCTGTCTGCCCTGACAATCAAAGTGATGCTGGCTTCATAAAATGAGTCCGGAAGTTTTCCTTTGATTTCTATTTTTTGGAATAATTTGAAAAGAATGGGTATTAATTCTGTTTTAAATGTCTGATAGAATTCCCCAGGGAAGTCATCTGGCCCAGTGCTCTTATTTGTTGGGAGATTTTGGATAACTGATTCGATTTCCTCACTAGTTATGGGTCTGTTCAGGTTTTCTGCCACTTACAATGTGAAATTTGGTAGTGTGTGTGTGTTTAGGAATTTTTACATTTCTTTTAGGTGTCCAATTTGTTGGCATATAATTTTTCATAGTATTCCCTGATAATTGCTTGTATTTCTGAGGGATTGGTTGTAATAATTCCACTTTCAATCATGATTTTGTCTATTTGAGTGCTCTCTCTTTTCTTTTTCAGAAGCCTGGCTAGAGGTTTGTCAGTTTTGTTTATTTTTTCAAAAAGCAAACTCTTGCTTGCATTGATCTCTTCAACTGTTACTTTGGTTTCTATACTGTTTATTTTTGTCCTTGTATTTATTATTTTTCTTCTTCTACTGGGTTTGGGGTGCTCTTGTTTTGCTGCCTCTACTTCCTTTCGGCAAGCTGTTAGATTTTGCACTTCTGCTTTTTCTAACTTCTTGAAATAGGCCTGGAGTGCAATGTACTTTCCTCTTAAGACTGCCTTCTCCGCATCCCATAACGTTTGGATTGTTGTATTTTTCATTTTCCTTTGTTTCCATATATTTTTAAATTTCTCCTTTAAATGCCTAATAGGTACATTCATTCTTTAGTAGGGTGTTCTTCAATCTCCATGTTTTTGGAGGATTTCCAGACTTCTTCCTGTGATTGACTTCGAGTTTCATAACATTGTGATTTGAAAGTGTGCATGGCATGATCAATTCTTTTATATTTTTTGAGGGCTGCTTTATGTCCCAGTATGTGATCTATCTTGGAGAATGTGTCATGTGCACTTAAGAAGAAAATGAATTCCATAGCCTCAGGATGTTGAGTTCTAAATATATCTCTCAAAACCATTTGGTCCGGGGCGCCTAGGTGGCTTAGTCGGTTAAGCGTCCGACTTTCGCTTAGGTCATGATCTCGCGGTTCGTGGGTTCCAGCCCCGCGTCGGGCTCTGTGCTGACTGCCAGCTCAGAGTCTGGAGCCTGTGTCAGTCTGTGACTCCCTCTCTCTCTGACCCTCCCCTGCTCACGCTCTCTCTCTCTCTCCTAGAAATAAATAAAAAAAAACATTTAAAAACAAAAAACAAAAAACAAAAAAATAAACAAAACCATCTGGTCCAACATGTCATTTGATTCCATTGTGTCTTTAATGATTTTCTGTCAAGTTGGTCTATCCATTTCTGTAAGTGGAGTATTAAAGTCCCATGTTGTTAGCACGTTCTTATCGATAAGATTGTTTCTGTTTGTGATTAATTGTTTTATGTATTTAGGTGCTCCTATATTTGGTGCATTGATAGTTATAATTGTTAGCTTTCCTGATGGATAGACCTTATAATTATCATATAATGCCCTTTTTTATATCCCTTGTTACTGTCTTTACTCTAAAGTCTAGGTTGTCTGATATAAGTATAGCTACTCCAGCTTTCTTTTTTTTTAATAACCGTGATTTTATTTTAAAAAAATTTTTTTACAAATAGTTTATTGTCAAGTTGGTTTCCATATAACACTCAGTGCTCATCCCCAGAAGTGCCCTCCTCCATGCCCATCTCCCTCCTCCCCCCCACATCCATCAGTCCTCAGTTTGTTTCTCAGTATTCAAGAGTCTCTCATGGTTTGCCTCTCCCTTTCCCGCATTTCCTCCCTTCTTCTTCCCCATGGTCCTCAGTTAAGACTCAGCAATAGCACTGCTATGAATTTACCCAAGGGATACAGTAATGCTGATGCATAAGAGCACATGTACCCCAATGTTCATACCAGCACTCTCAACAATAGCTAAAACATGGAAAGAGCCTACGTGTCCATCAACGGACGAATGGATCAAGAAGATGTGGTTTACCTATACCATGGAATACTACATGGCAATGAGAAAGAATGAAATCTGGCCATGTGTAGCAACATGGATGGACCTTGAGGGTGTTATGCTTAGCGAAATAACTCAGGCAGAGAAGGACAAATATCAAATGTTTGCATGTATAGGAGGATTAGGAGGTCCATCCCGTTACTTTCAACCTGAAGGTGTTCTCCAGTCTAAAATGAGTTTCTTGAAGACATAAATAGATGGATTTTGTTTTTTTTTTCCATTCTGCTACCTTATATCTTTTGATTGCAGCATTTAGTCCATTTACCTTCCGTGTTATTATTGAAAAGTATGGGTTTACAGTCATCGTGTCCTTTGTGGGATATATGCTTGTGGTGGTGTCTCTTGTATCTTGCGTTCCTTCCAACATTGCCCTCAGAGAGTCCCCCTCAGGATTTCTTGTAAGGATGGTTTAGTGGCCACAAATTCTTTCAATTTCTGTTTATTTGGAAAGAGTTTTATATCTCCCATTCTGAATGACAGGCTGGCTGGATAGAGGATTCTTGGCTGCATATTTTGGTCTGTTCATCATGTTGATGAGTTCCTGCCATTCCTTTCTGGCCTGCCAAGTTTCAGTAGATAGGTCTGTCACCACTGATAGGTTTCCATTTTTATTTTAGGGCTCTTTTCTCCCTAGCTGCTTTCAAAATTCTCTCTTTGTCCTTATATTTGTCCGTTTCACTATGATATGTAGAGCAGAAGATCGTTTCAAGTTACGTCTGAAGGGAGTTCTCTGTGTCTCTTGGATTTCAACGTCTGTTTCCTTCCCCATATTGGGGAAGTTCTCTGCTATAATTTGTTCAAGGACTCCTTCAGCGTCTTTCACTCTCTCTTCCTCTTCTGGAATTCCTATCATATGGATATTTTTCTGTTTGATTGTATCGCTGAGCTCTAGAACTCTCCTTTTGTGTTCCTGGATTAGTTTATCCCTCTTTTTTCTCAGCTTCCTCTTTTTCTATAATTGTGTCTTATAAATCACTGATTCTCCTTTCTCCCTCTTCAACTGGTGCATTGGATGCCTCCATTTTATTTTGCATCTCATTTATAGCATTTTTTAAATCCATCACAACTATTTTTGAGCTCCATAGTCTTTGTAGCAGTAGTTTCTCTGATGTCTTCCATGCCTTTTTCAAGCCCAACTATTAATTTTATGACTATTGTTCTAAATTTTTGTTCAGTTATTTTACTTATATCTATTGAACAGTTATTTAGCTGCCCATTCTTCCTGGAATTTCTTCGGAGGAGAGCTCTTTCATTTCGTCATTTTGGTTAGTTTTCTATCTCTTATAGTTTTAAAAGCTTGTTATGCACTCTCCACCTGTGAGTGTTGCTGTAGTAAAGAAGGCTCTTTACTGTCCAGGGCCTGTCTGTTCAGAAAGTGTTCTTTGAGTGGTATCTCTTCCTCTCTCTTTTTGAGACGTTGGTTATTTTATTTTCCTACTCGTAGCGTTATTTGGGACTCTCCAGCATGTGTACTTTGGCTTGTTTCTTTAGGTAGCCCTGGAAAGAAAACAGACAGGGGCACCTGAGTAGCTCAGTTGGTTAAGCATCCGACTTCTGCTCAGGTCAGATATCACGGTTCATGGGTTCGAGCCCTGCGCATCAGACTCTGTGCTGACAGCTGAGAGCCTGAAGCCTGTTTCAGATTCTGTGTCTCCACTTCTCTCTACCCCTCCTCCACTCATGCTCTGTCTCTTTCTCTCTATCTCAAAAATAAACTATAAAAAAAAGAAAAGAAAATGAAAATAAAACAGACAGACAAACACTCAGGGAACAAAGACACAGAAACGCAGAGACAAATCCAACAAACACACACACTGAAAGGGAAAATGAAAAAAAGAAAAAAGGAAAGAGAAAAGAGGGAAGGTGTATAAAAAGAAATAAAAATAAATAAAAAAGAAAACAGGAGAAAAGAAAATGGAAAAAAAGAAATCCAATAGACAGAGGACAGTCTAAAGCATATATCCAGATTTCCCAGTTACAAATAAATAGCCAGGTGTATTCAGTGCTGGTGGAAGGGCATAGAGAAAGAGAGAAACGACAGGGCGGGGATGAAGCGAAATTGGAAATGAAATGATTAGGTAGAAGGAGTAAGAGGCTTTTTTCAAAGACAGCAATAGTGGAATATGGTTGGATATGAGTCGAAAGACATGACGATGATGCTAACCAGAGAAACTATATAGTCTGATTACTTCAGAGAGAAAGAGATGAAAATGTAGCGGTGAAGGTGTAGAATTTCCATGTAGAGAATGGATTAAATGTGACTGTTTAAGCAAGCCAGTGACCAGAATTAATCAGGGCAGTGCATCCATGTTGGTCTTGCCCTGTCTCAGGTTAAAAAAAAAAAAAGCAACTCTTTAGCAGGGGTGGGCGTGGTTTGGTCCAGTGAGTCCCGTGGGAGTCCTGCATTGGCAGTTGTAGGGAGAAAATTGGTGGCGCCCCAGTCCCTTCTTGAACCAAGCATTGCAACTCACTCATTGTGTGAGCAACTCACTCACTATGCCAGGAGCGTAGTGAAGTGGGGCCGTGCTCTATATCCCAAGCCAGTCCTAGTTTCCAGATTTCGGTCTGCATGCCCCATTAAAATTGCCTGAAATATTAACTCACAGGCAAGCCCCTCAGAGCAGTTTCAACCCTCTCACATTACCACTGGGGATTGATCCAGAAGCCACTGCTCCCGTCTCCTCCAGGTCAGGTTGGCAAGTGAGGAGCAGTTTCACCCGGGGCACCTGGAACAAGTTTGTCCCTCCTAGGGTCAGCTGGTCAGCAGGAAACTGGGTCCCTCTGTGTCCCGTCGCCCAAAATAAAATCTCGAGGGCAAATCCCTCAGAGCAGTTTCAAGCCTCTCGCTTTCCCCCTGGGGATCCAGCTGAGCCGGAAGCACAAAGGCGTGGCTGCCGCGCATCCTCTCCAGGTCAAGCTGGCGAGTGGGGAGTAGTTTCCCCTGGGGTCGCCTGGGAAGATTGTGTCCCGCCTAGGGTCAGCTGGTGAGCAGGAAACCGGATACTTCTGTGTCTTGAGTGGAGGTTTTTCTCTACTCCAGCAACAGGGACAGTGTCTTGAGCAGTTTCAGCCACTCTTTTATTCCCCTAGACTCACTGTGGCTCCCTACAGAGGGAGATCCCCCCCTTCCCTCTGTGTCTCCAGTCCCGACCCAATTTTATCTTCCCCAGTTCTCACTCACGCTATAAGGTTTTCTCAGTGGACTCTGTCTCCTATTCCTCCCAAACTCTTGGCTTCTGTAAGGGTTCCTATGGCTTCAGGCCTTCTCCGTTTGAGAGATGGAGGCAAGTGAAATGTACGGAGCTCCCTCCTTCTCCGCCATCTTGCCTCCTCCTCAGACCCATTATTATTTTACTGTTCATTACAGATGAGTTTTCAGGACCACTGGTCTTTCAACTTTCCTTTTCAACAGTATACTTTATGTAACACCTCTTCCATCCAAAGTGTGTATTTCAATAGTCTTTTGCCTCTAAAATCTTTCTCTGTAATAGTATGCCATACATATCATATATCTTCTTTTTTTTTTTTTTAACTTTCTTTACTTATTTTGAGAGAGAGAGAGAGAGAGCACAATAGCGGGGGGAGAGGCAGAGAGAGGGAGAGAGAGAATCCTAAGCAGTCTCAATGCTGTCAGCATAGAGCCTAACTCGGCCTGGATCTCATGAAATGTGAAATCATGTCCTAAGCCAAAATCAAAGTCAAACGCTTAGCTCACTGTTCCACATAGGCATCCCATATGATTATATATCTTCTTAAAATTAGGTTCTGCTTTTGATCGCTCACCTCTGTAAAAACAGATAATATGTATTTTTGTATTCCTCAACTTTTCATCTTGAGAAAATTGAGTTTCTGAAAAATAAAAATATTTTTTCCATGAAGATTCTAGAAGTTCACTTAGAATGTTGTTAACATTTATAAGTATATAACAACCTCCTGCACTAGGAACATGAAGCATATAAAGATATTTTTCTAGAAAATGTAGTCATTCTGTTCTTTTGCTCCTTAATTTATCTTTTTTTTCTTGTCCCAATTCTCTCCCCATCTTTATATGTGCTCTCTTCTGATACTGACACATTTTATTCTTGGGTTAAGAGTCTAGTAGTATTGCAGTGGCTCATAATCAAGGAACTTGAAAAGGAGAAATATCATGCAAAAGAAGAGACTTTTTCTTAGTTGAAGACATAAGTAGGTATTAAATATACTCTCCAACAATGTTCTAATAAGCTTACCATAACAGGCTAGAGACTCAAAGTCTTTTAATTAATTTATTTTTTAATTACATCCAAGTTACTTAGCATATAGTACAATAACAATTTTAGGAGTGATTCCAGCGACTCATCCCCTATGTATAACATCCAGTGTTCATCCCATCAAGTGTCTTCATTAATTCTGCTTATTTAGTTAGTTCTTCCCCTACTCAACCCCTCCAGCAACCCTCAGTTTGTTCTCTGTATTTAAGAGCCTCTTATGTTTTGTCCCCTTCCTTGTTTCCATATTACTTTTGCTTCCCTTCCCTTAGGTTCATCTGTTTCGTATCTTTAATTCATATGAGTGAATTCAGATGATATTTGTCTTTCCCTAACTGACTAATTTCACCTTGAATAATATTCTCTAGTTCCATCCACATAGTCACAAATGGCAAGATTTCATTCTTTTTGATTGCTGAGTAATACTTCATTGTATTATAAATATGTATATAGTTATGTATACACACAGACACACACACACACACACACACACACACACACCTTCTTTATTCATTCATCCGTCGATAGATGTTTGGACTCATTCCATACTTTGGTTATTGTCGATAGCACTGCTATAAACATTGAGGGCACGTGCCCCTTTGAAACAGCACACCTGTATCCCTGGGATAAATACCTAGTCTTTTCAAGGGTACTAGCAAGTGCCATGGAGGAAAAACAAAAGGCTAATGCCATTCTTTTATTTGCGTCAAATACAAGTATTTTTTTTTTTTACCACAAAGTGAGATTTATGTTCTATAAAGTTACCAAGTGAGTACTATGCTCTATATAACTTCACTTTAGTCTTATTATAAGATTCAGTGGGTATATTGTTGTAAATGAGGCGGGAGGTGAAGAGGACTAACAATGATCTCCAGAGAAGTATTTGCTCTTTTTTCCCTCCAATAACATGCTAGTCCCTTCTCATTTCTCCTTCCAAAGAAAAATATTTAAGGCAGAAAAACCTTCCAGATGAGAAATATTGAGATTTACATAGTTAAATTTCTAACAATATTACGTGAAAAAGTTCTACTGTGATAGGAAAAAAGTCATGATCCTTGGAGGAGTTCTTCAGACTGAACTTTACCAATGGTGCAGGGACAGCATTGTTTTGCTTTGTGCTCATTCAACATGTAACAATTCATAATTAGTAAGAATTTAGCTGAGGAAATTTAGCTACCAAAGAGGTACCTATTGGAGTAAACTGATTACTTACAAATGAATACTCTTAATTATTTCTGAAATTATATCTGTCTTTTGTGTTCTTTATCATCCAGGTAGTTGCTATGTTATTTCTACCCACGTAAGAGAAAGGGGTAGTATAAAAGCCTTAATACAAGCTATAGAAGACTTCCTCTATATACATTTGAAATCTCATTATTTGCCTGCATTATCCTTGAATATAACCCTTTTGATCTACCCATTTCTATTAAGGCTGGTTTCATAACATATCAAATAAAATTCCTTTCTGAGGTGAGCAAATGGAAGTAATCTCGATCTTTCACTGAGGACAGCTAATGTTGAATATCACCTTTATCCAGGAACTGGCAAAAAATTGTAATCTGATGCCATAGCTTTTGTTTATGTCTCCTGTTAATTATTTAAAGAGTTCACTTTGTAAGCCTCTTTGAAGAGTGTCTGGCATGTAGTGAATTATATCAACAGTTTGCTGCTCTTGCTGCCGTTGATGACATTATTATTATTATTATTATTATTATTAATTATTGAACTGACCAATCCCACTTTGTAGAAACTGCACTGGAAGGACTTAAAGAGATCTAAGGAAATTATAGTCAATCTGGAAACTGTTGGAAGATTGACTGTTATATCGCCTTTACAAAGATGATGGAACATCTAATTGACATTAAGGGACAATGTTATCTCCATAATTTGTTTCCATCTTTTCACTTTTTGATGTGAATTCTGAGGGTGAGTAGATTACAAAGGACTACTTGAGGTTGGAAGGAGGGAATAGAGAGGAAGTATTGAAGTAATGTTATTAATATCAGGAGATTACAAATGAAAGCTCTACAGCTGAAATAGTTCATTTCAAATAATTTGAACTGAGTATAACTTGATTCGAATACTCCAGGATAAAGGTAAGATCAGACCAACCTCAATAAGTTTCCATTACTCTTTGTGCCAAAATACAACAAGGACTTTATTACAATTCTTGAGATCAAGAGGCATAATATATGACCTGGATTAAAGATTTGTTTATAAGAACGGAATAAGTTTTCAATTCATCATTATTCTCTCTGTAAACTGATTTTGGTTAAAACAATTTTAAGGATTAAGTATATTTTATTCCATCACTGCCCATTGGCAGAATAGGTTGGAGAAACTATGAAAATTTCATCCAAAGAGGATCAGCAGGAAGAAAGCGTAATTTACCTTAAGACAAATGTGATTGTTTGAAATTAAAAGAAAAAAAACTGGGCTTCTGACACTTAGAGAATGAATCTTTTATTTACATCCTTTGTTATTTCAATTTTTAAAATGTTCCCTTCCCAAATAATTCTTTCATAACTCAAATTATTTATTCTCCTAATTTATTCTTCATACTCTAGCCATGATCAACAGGCTCTACCTAAATATTTGGTTTCATTCTTTGAGAAAAGCTTAATTTTTTTAAAAATTGCTCTATCACAGAAAGTATTATCTTAGAGAGAAAAAAAGCTCATTAGTAACATTCTCAGAAATTGTCAGAAGTCATGCACAATTGGCCTTCTATTTATTTGAGTCAATCTGCTACTAAGGAATATCCATGTAACGAGGAAGGGAAGTTATCTGCAAATTACAGCCAATGGTTAATTGAAAGGACAGATTGGTAAACCATCTGTGGCCTGAGTATCATTGATGAGAAGAACTAGATCAGCTGGCTCTCTGTCATTGTTATAATTTATAATTCCCAGCAAATAACCATACTGCCATGTCCAGGCCTGTTCTTATGGCTCTGCCACCTAATAACTGAAAACATAGGCAAGTTATTAAACCCCAATATTCTTTGTATCTCAGTTTTCTTATCTGTAAAATTCTAATAATGGTCATACCTACCTCATAGTGTTGTGTGAAGATATCCTGAGATAAAGTGTGGTGTGACTCTGTAAACAATGAATGATATACCTACTAAAATGCCTAGCATATAGTTAAATAAAAATTAGGTGCAGATATTATTTTAAGTACCACTAGCACCTAATATCTAATATAAAGTAGCCAATTAATATTGCTGTATTTGTTTCTTCATTTTACTAAATGTCATGTTTTTGTCAATAATTTTTTTTTCTTCTCCTGACTAAAACCAAGATGTATGTCTTGCTAAATCACACATCCTGGTAAGTTTAACTTTTATTTCACAAGCCCTATGTATAGGGTTTCTACAAAGTGTCAATGTTTCATATCCAAGTGTATTTAATACTTAAGACTTTCTATCACCAAGAGACAAGGTAAAGCGTTTAGTAAATAATCAAAATAGAAAAAAATCTATATAGTGTGTGTGCGCACACACGCACATGAGTGTGGCACATGCATGTGTGTAAGGAAGGGGGAGATGTTTTTATTTTTCTGAATAATTCAAATTATTCTCCTGATTTACGAAAACCACTTTTTTCACCTGTGGATATCAATGATGCCATATAAATTTCAAATCAGAGAAAGAACTCCTAAATATGCTTCATCGTACAGAATTCTTTCATTTTTAGTTTGTTTCTGTAGTCTATTTCATTATATACCATAATCAGTTATCTCTGATTTGATCAGCCAGGCACTGAATGTAACATAGTTGTTTGCATCCCACGTATCTGGAGACCCAATAACAAACACAATCCAGACATGTACCTAGAAGCTGATTATTTAACACTGTCTAATGGAGAAAGTCAGACACCTAAACTGACAAATAGCTTTCATCATTGTGTATGGCAAACAATGACTATTTATAGTTATTTATATGCAATTCATAAACTATGTTAGGCTTCCAAAGTATATTACAACAACACCCTTTAAATCTAGAAAAAAATTACTTCTCTATTACTTCCCTTCAAATACTACAATGTTAACCATATCATCAAAACCAGCTGTTGTTTTGTTCATGGGTTATTAAGAGAGAAACTTTCAGCGTAATATAAAGCATGTTCTGATCACTACATATAATGATCAAGAAAAGTAAATAAATTTCACATTAATTGTCTTAAACAGAGCAAAATGAATTAATAATTACAGACTGAAATTTCAAAAATACACTGCCAACTAAGACAAAGGTCCACAAATTGTGACCTTACATATCCACTGATTTGCCCCACATTACCCATGGGCATTTCGAAGAAAATATCTGTTTAGATCTCATCTGTTTAACATGAGATTTCATTGGATTTCAAGCTATATTTATTCAAGTAATAAATTCTGTATTAAATGGTGAATGGTGTTAAATATTAATAAAACACCATTATTTTAAATGTTTTAATAACGTTAATTAACCGTCCTTTCCATTAGCTATTTTTTTCTCTGTATTTCACTTTGCTTTCACTCTTACTATATATCATTCCTTTTTAAAGGATCAGAAAGGTGTATTTGGAATTTCATGATTTTTTAAATTTTTTATTTCTCAAATTATGACCTGTTCTTCTTTGAAATAGGTTAACTAATCAGAGTCCAATAACTATATTTGGAAACTACTGAATATATCTGAAAGAAACAATCCAGGAGAAGGTTTTGAACAAAAATATCAAAAGTTGAAAACTTGTATTATTTTTTCAAAATACAGACTATTTTCTATTGTGAAGTCCTCCTCACTCCTTTTAGTGAGATGGATTGTTTTAATGCTTGCCATCATGTAGGTGTACTCTTATCTTAAAAAGTTTCACTTTTCAAGAGTTAGAGGAAGATGACAGCAGAGTACAGAGACCCTAGGCTTGTTTCATCTCAGAACAAAACTAAATAACTATCAAATCATCCTAAATATCCCCAGAAATCATCCAGAAGATTGACAGAGCAAACTCCACAACTAAAGGGAAAGAAGAAGCCACAATGAAGAAGGTAGGAAGTGAAAAGACATAGTTTAAGGGAGAAATGGATCATGGGTGCTTCAAAGAAGATGGAGTTGTGGTCACAGAGAAAGGTAAGAAAGAGAAAGTCACACAGGGGAACACACAAGGAGAATGTTTCCCCAAAGCCACTGGTTTGGAAAATGAGAGCGGCTGATTATCTTGAGTTTTTATATGCAGTGGGGTTTGAAGACTAGAGTTTTAAAGTTGGGTGGGCTTGTCTGGAGTAGAGTCCTGAGGGCACCGTACTGCTCCTGGAGAGAGGGAAGGCAAACAACTCATGGGCAGACAGTGTGCAAATGTTGATTTGGGGAACACCTAGGATACACGGGGGGGGGGATATTTATCATTCTTTTCAGATTGTGTCTCTGACAGGCATAAAGATGCCTTTCTGATAACAAAGCAGTTGGCTGGTAAAACTTCCCTCCCCAACCCTCAGCATAAACACAGAGTGAACAGTGGGAAAAAGTGTAATATCAACACTGGCTGCTTAACCTGCTTACACCAAACCCCACAACCATGTTCTCTGATATCACTGTCTTTCTCAGGTAAGCTTGCCTCAATCCCAGTATCACAGATCCCTCCTACAGAATACCAGGAAAAAATGCTGCTTAGACACAGTCTTTCATCGATAGAGTTTGGCAGAGCTTTATCCAGTGTAGGTGGTGAAAGGTCTCATTTGACAAGCAGAACCGAGCACACCTAGTTAAAACGTGCCACATTCAGGCCAGGAAAAAACAAGGCTCACAGAAGGAAAAGAGAACCTCTGCAAGAAACTCATCTGAAAGGGGCGCCTTGGGTCGCTTAGCCAGTTGGGAATTTGACTTGGGCTCAGGTCATAATCTCATCATTTGTGATTTCGAGCCTTGTGTTGGGCTCTGTGCTTACAGCTCAGAGCCTGGAATTCTGTATCTCCCTCTCTGTCCCTCCCCCACTTGCACTCTGACTCTTGCTGTCCTTAAAAATTGAATAAATGTTAAAATAAATTATGGGGCGCCTGGGTAACTCAGTCGGTTAAGCGTCCGACTTCGGCTCAGGCTATGATCTCATGGTTCGTGGGTTCGAGCCCCACATCAGTTTCTGTGCTGACAGCTCAGAGCCTGGAGTCTGTTTCAGATTCTGTATCTCCCTCTCTCTCTGCCCCTCCTCCACTCGTGCTCTGTCTCTCTCTGTCTCAAAAATAAATAAAAACAAAAAAAATTAAAATTAAATTAAATTTTTAAAAAACTGACCTGAATGATAGACAAGCCAGAACACAACAGCAGAGGGCATGCAACACTCACCAGACACACTCCCTGAAGTGCCAGGACATGGGCATTCTTTATAAGTCTATTACATTCAAAATCAAGAAACATAAGCAGCTTTTCCAACACAGAGAAGAAGGAAGAGACTTAAACAAAATGTCAACATGAAGGAATTTATACCAAATGAAAGAACAAGATAAGGCCACAACCAGAGATCCAAGCGAAACAGATATAAGTAACGTCCTTCAAGAAGAATTTAAAGCAATGATCATAAGCCTACTCACTGGACTTGAGGAAAGATAGAGAGCATCAGTGAGACCCCTTCCATAAAGATAAAATAGTTAAAAAAGAATCGTTCAGAGATGAAAATTGAAATATGCAAGGTTATAGACATGCTTAATGGAATGGACAGCAGGCTAGAGGAAGTAGAGGAATGAATTAATGACCTGGAAGACAAAGTAATAGAAAGAAACGAAGTGAACAAATGAGAGAAAAAAGAATTATGCAATAAGGAATTCAGTGACTCCATCAAATGTAATAACATAAATATTATTGGAATCTTGAAAGAGGAAGGAGAGTGAAAAGAGGGGAGGAAGTTTATTTGAAGATATAATAGCTGAAAATTTCTCTAATCTTGGACAGGAAACAGACATTCAGATCCAGGAGCCACAGAGAACTCCCATTAAGATAAACAAAAATACAGAACATATTGTAATTAAATTTATAAAATATACTGATAAAAAATCTTAAAAGCAGCAAGACAAAGAAAGTCTTTAATTTGCAAAGGATGATCCATAAGGCTAGCTAGAGATTTTCCCAACAGAAACTCTCAAGCCAGAAGGGAGTGACACGATATATATAATGTGCTTAATAAGAAAAATCTGCAGCCAAGAATACTCTATCCAACAAGGGTATCATTCAGAATAGAAGGAGAGATAAACAGTTTCCCAGACAAACAAAAACTAAAGGGGTATCTAGTCACTGCAAGGAATATTAGAGGGGACTCTGAATGCAAGGGAGAAACCAAAAGTGACAAAGAAAATAAAAGAACAGAGAAAATCTCCAGAAACAATCACAAAACAAGTAATACAATGGCGATAAGTAAATATCTATCAATAATTTAAGTTATAGTTGTCAGAAGGTATTTAAAAAACACACAAAAACAAACCAAGACCTGTTTCTATGCTGCTTGCAAGAGACTCATTTTAGACCCAAAGACATGCTGACTTACATAGAAGGGATGGAGAAGCATTTATTATGCTAATGGATGTAAAAATAAAGCAATAGTAAGAGTTATATCTGAAAAAGTAGACTTTAAGACTAAGACTCTGATGAAAAGCAAAGGACATTATATAATTTTAAAGGGCACAATCCAACAAGAAGATGTAACCTTTGAAAATATTTATGCCCCCAATATGGATATACAAAATATATAAAACAATTACTAACAAACACAAAGGAACTAATGGATAATAATACAGTAATAGTAGGGGACTTTAACATACTACTTACATCAATAGACAGATCATTGAAACAGAAAATCAAAAAGGAAACAAGGATTTTGAATGACATACTGGACCATATGGACTTAATGGGTATATTCAATGTAGTCTATTATTTTTTTTTTTAATTTTTTTAATGTTTTATTTCTAGGAGAGAGAGAGACAGCGTGAGCAGGGGAGGGTCAGCGAGAGAGGGAGTCACAGACTGTGAAACAGGCTCCAGGCTCTGAGCTGGCAGTCAGCACAGAGCCCGACGCGGGGCTCGAACCCACGAACCATGAGATCATGACCTAAGCGAAAGTCGGAGGCTTAACCAACTAAGCCACCCAGGCGCCCCCAATGTAGTCTATTCTAAATAAACACAATACACATTATTTTCAAGTTCACATGGAACATTTTCCAGAATATATCACACATTACATTACAAATACAGGCTTCAACAAATACAAAAATATCATACCATGCATCTTTTCTGACAACAAAGGTATGAAACTAGAAGTCAATCACAAGAAGAAATTTGAAAGACCACAACAGGAGGTTAAACAACATGCTACTGAACAATGAATGGCTCAACCAGGAAATCAAAGAAGAAAATTTAAAATATATATACATGGAAACTAATGAAAATGAAAACACAATGAACCCAAACCTTAGGGATGTAGTAAAAGTGGTCTTGACAGAGAAGTGCATAGCAGTATAGGCCTACCTCAAGAACTAGAAAAATCTGGGATAAACAACCTAACCTTTCATGCAAAGTAGCTAGTAAAAGAATAACAACCGAAAGTTAAAACCAGCAGAAGGAAAGAAATAATAAAGATTAGAGTGGAAATTAATGATACAGAAACTAAAAAGCAAAACAAACTAAAACAGAACAACAGACCAATGAAAACAGTACCTGAATCTTTGCAAAAATTTAAAATCTATAAATTTCTAAGAACCAAAAGAAATGAAATCAGAAATGAGAGAGGAAAAATAACAACAAACACCATAGAAATAAAAACGGTTGTAAGAAAATATTATGAAAACCTATATGCCAACAGATTAGACAACCTGGTAGAAATGTATAAATTCCTAGAGACATAAATTACCAAAACTGAAACAGGAAGAAATAGAAAACTTGAAGAGACTGATAACCAGCAAATAAATGGAATGAATACTCAAAAAACTGCCAACAAACAAAATCCCAAGGCCAGATCGTTTCACAGGCAAATTCTACCAGACATTTAAAGAAGAGTTAATATCTATTCTTCTCATATTATGCCAAAAAAAAGGAAAACTTCCAAATTTATTCTATGAAGCCCAAATTACCCTGATACCAGTCTAGATAAAGACTCCACTAAAGAAGAGAACTACATCCCTAGTGAACATAGATGAGAAAATTGTCAATAAAATAGTAGCAAACTGAATCAAACAATACTTAAAAAAAAACATTCCACGATCAACTAGGATTTATTCCTGGGTTTCAAGGGTGCCCCAGTATTCCCAAATCAATCAACATGAAATACCACATCAATAATACAAAGGATAAGAACCATATGATTATTTCCTCAAAAGGAAAGTTCTCGTTGAGCTTTGGTCAGGAGCAAGACAGGGATGTCCACTGTCACCACTTTTATTAAATATAGTACTGTAAGTCCTAGCCATACCAATCAAACAGGAAAAAAAAATAAAAAAACATCCAAATTGTCAAGAAAGAAGTCAAGCTTGCACTATTGCTTGATATTCCATATAGAAAACCCATAAAAGTCCACCAAACAGCTGCTAGAAGTGATATATGAATTTTTCAGTAGTATCACATAATATATAATCAATATACAGAAGTGTGTTACATTTCTATATACAAATAATGAAGCAATAGAAAGAAAAATCAGTGAATCAATCCCATTCATAATTGCACCAAAATAACAAGTAGGAATAAACTGTGACAAGCAATAGGTGTTGTATATAGGTGATGAGCAGTGGGTGTTGTATGTAGGTGATGAATCACTAGATTCTCCTCCCAAAACTGATATTGCACTATGTTTTGGCTAACTGGAGTTTAGATTAAAAAAATTGAAACAAACAAGCAAATAAAAAATAATTTACTATTAAAAAAATTAAAAAACAATAAACCTAACCAAAGATCCAAAGATGTGAAAGACCTGTATTAGAAAACAAAACAAACAAACAAACAAAAACTAAACTAAAAAAATAAACAAAACACTGATGAAAGAAATTGAAAAAGATACAAAGAGATGGACAGCCATCCATGCTCATGGATTGGAGGAAGGAATATTCAAATGGTTATACTACCCAAAAGAATCTTCACATTTAATGCAAATGCTCAGAATACCAACAATATTTTTCAGAGCAAGAGCAAACAATCCTAAAATATTCATTGAACCACAAAGGATCCCAAATAGCCAAATCAACCTTAAAAAAGAAAAGCAAAGCTAGAGGTATCAAAATTCAAGACTTCAAGTTATATTACAAAACTGTAGTAACCCAAACAGTATGGTACTGGTGCAAAACTAGACATATAGATCAATAAAACAGAATATAAACCTCAGAAATGAACCCACAACTATATGGTCAATTAATCTTTGACAAAGCATGAAAAAACATCCAATGAGAAAAAGACTGTCACTTCAACAAATGTTGTTGGAAAAGCTGGATAGCAGCTGCAAAAGAATTAAAGTGGACTACTTTCATATACCATACACAAAAATAAATTCAAATTCTATCAAAGATATAAGCGTGAGACCTGAGGCTATAACAATCCTAGAAGAGAACACGGGCAGTAACTCCTTGGATATCAGCCAGAGCAACTTCTTTCTAGATATATTTCCTGAGGCAAGGGAAACAAAAAAGGAAATAAACTATTGGGACTACATCAAAATTGAAAACTTCTGCACATTGAAAGAAACAATCAGAAAAACTAAAAGATAGCCTACAGAAGGGAGAAGATACTTGCAAATGACATACCTGATAAAGTGTTGGTATCCAAAATATATAAACTTATAAAACCGAACATGCTGAAGACAATCCAGTTAAAATATGGGCAAAAAGCACGGATATTTTTCCAAAGAATACATACAGATGGCTAGCAGACAAATTAAAAGATGCTTTATATCACTGGTCATCAGGGAACTACAAATCAAAACTACAATGATATATCACCTCACATCTGTCAGAATGGCGCAATCAACATAAGAAACAACAGATGTTAGAAAGGATGTGGAGAAAGGGAAACCTCTTGCATTTTTGTGGGAATTCAAACTGGTGCATCCACTGTTTAAAACAGTATGGAGGTTCCTCAAAAAGTTACAAATAGGACTACCTTACAATCTAGCAATTGCATTATCAGGGATTTACCCATATAATATAAAGATACAAATTCAAGGAGAGAGGGCAAGATGGCGGAGAAGTAAGGAGCTCCGTTCTTGCACTCGCGCCCATACATCACACAGAAAAGATCTGAAGCCATTGGAAACCTTACAAAACCTGAGAGACTGGGAGAAAAAGGACGCAGAATCCACTGAGAAAGCCTTCTAACATGAGTGCGAACCGGGGAAGATAAAATCGGGCCGGGATCGGAGACTCCAGGGTGGGAGACATCCCCCTCTACCCTCTACAGGGAGTGAGAGGAGAAAAGGAGAGAGTCCGAAACAGAAAAACCTCTGCTCGGGGGGAAAAACCCTCCGCTCGGTGCATAGAAAGACCCTACTTGCCAAATACCTGCACACCAGGTCCCCTCGCGACAACTGGTCCTGGGGGGGCTGACAACAAACTGCTTCTTTGTGCTGTTCCTGAGGGTGGATTTTCACAGCAGCGCGCCTGCCGCCATTGCAGCTAAAGACCCAAGAAGAAATGACAGCAAATGAACTGCTCAAAAGAGATATAAGGCATAACTGAACAAGATTTTAGAATAATAATGGTAAAATTAATAGCAGGGCTTGAAAAAAACATAGGGGACATCAAAGAAACTATGGCTACAGACAGAATGGAAAATAAAAATAGACATGAAGAATTAAAAATGCGATAAATGAGATACATAATAAATTAGAGGCCTCCAATGCACGGATTGAAGAGGCAGAAAGGAGAATAAGTGATTTAGAAGACACCATTATAGAAAAACAAAAAGCTGACAAAAAAAGAGACAAACTGATCCAGGAACAGGAAAGAAGAATTCGAGAGCTCAGCGACACAGTCAAACGCAACAATATCCGTATCATAGGAATCCCAGAAGAGGAAGAGAGAGGGAAAGGTGCTGAAGGAGTCCTGGAACAAATTATAGTAGAGAACTTCCCCGACCTGGGGAAGGAAGTAAATGTTGAAATACAAGAGGATCAGAGGACTCCCCTCAGATGTAACTGCAATCGATCTTCTGCACGACATATCATAGTCAAAATGGCAAAATACAAGGACAAAGAGAGAATTTTGAAAGAAACTAGGGAGAAAAGGGCCCTCACATACAAAGGGAAACCTATCAGAGTGGTGACAGAGCTATCTACTGAAACGAGGCAGGCCAGAAAGGAATGGCAGGAGATCTTCAATGTGATGAACAGTAAAAATATGCAGCCAAGAATCCTCTATCCAGCAAGCGTGTCATTTAAAATAGAAGGAGAAATGGGGCGCCTGGGTGGCTTAGTCGGTTAAGCGTCCGACTTTCGCTTAGGTCATGATCTCGCGGTTCGTGGGTTCGAGCCCCGCATTGGGCCCTGTGCTGACTGCCAGCTCAGAGCCTGAGCCTGTTTCAGTCTGTGACTCCCTCTCTCTCTGACCCTCCCCTGCTCATGCTGTCTCTCTCTCTCTCCTAGAAATAACTAAAACATTAAAAAACAAAATAAAATAGAAGGAGAAAGACAGTGTGAGCAGGGGAGGGTCAAAGAGAGAGGGAGAGCTGTCAGAAAAACAGCTCACACTGTCTTTCTCTCTCTCCTAAAAATAAATAAAACATTTTAAAAAATTTAAAAAAATAAATAAATAAAATAGAAGGAGAGATAAAAACCTTTCCAAATAAACAGAAATTGAAAGAATTTGTCACCATGAAGCCAGCCCTACAAGAAATCCTGAGGGGGATGTTCTGAAGGAAAGGTTGCAAGGAACAAAGATTCCAGAGACACCACCACAAACATGAACCCTACAAATGATACAAAGACTCTAAACCCACATATTTCAATAATAACACTGAATGTAAATGGCCTGAATGCTCCAATCAAAAAATATAGATAGCAGAATGGATTAAAAAACAAAATCCATCTATATGCTGTCTACAAGAAACTCATTTTAGATGGGAAGATACTTTCAGATTAAAAGTAAGAGGATGGAGAAATATATATCGTGCTACAGGAAATCAAAAGAAAGCCGGAGTAGCGATACTTATATCAGACAAACTGGACTTTAAATTAAAGACAGTCACAAGAGATGAAGAAGGGCACTACATAATAATTACAGGGTCCATCCATCAGGAAGAATTAACAATCATAAACGTCTACGCACCGAATATGGGAGCACCTAAATATCTAAAACAATTAATCACAAACAGAAACAAGCTTATAGATAAGAATGTGCTAATAGCAGGGGATTTAAATACTCCGCTTACAGCAATGGATAAGTCAACCAGACAGAAAATCACTAAAGAAATAATGGACTTGAAAGACACGTTGGACCAGATGGACCTGACGGATATATTTAGAACTTTACATCCTGAGGCCAGGGATTTTACTTTCTTCTGAAGTGCACAAGGCACATTCTCGTAGATAGATCACATACTGGGACATAAAGCAGCCCTCAATAAATATAAAAGAATAGAGATCATACCATGCACACTGTCAGATCACAATGCTTTGAAACTAGAAATCAATTACAGGAAGAAGTCTGGAAAACTTCCAAAAACATGGAGGTTAAAGACCACCCTACTAAAGAATGAATGGGCCAATTAGACAATTAGAGAGGAAATTAAAAAAATATATGGAAACAAATGAAAATGAAAACACAACAATTCAAAATCAATGGGATGCGGCAAAGGCAGTGCTAAGAGGAAAGTACATTGCTCTCCAGACCTATTTCAAGAGATTAGAAAAAGCGCAAGTCAAAATCTAACAGCTCACCTAAAGGAACTATAAGCAGAGCAACAAAAATGTCCTAAACCCAGTAGAAGAAGAGAAATAGTAAAAATTAGAACGAAAATAAACAACATAGAGACCAAGGAAACAGTTGAACAGATCCATGAAACCAAGAGTCGTTTTTTTGAAAAAGTCAACAAAATTGACAAACGTCTAGCCAGACTTATCCAAAAGAAAAGAGAGAGCACCCAAATAGACAAAATTATGAATGAAAATGGACTTATGACAACCAACCCCTCAGAAATACAAGCAATTATCAAGGAATACTATGAAAAATTATATGCCAACAAATTGGACAACTTAGAAGAAATGGACAAATACCTAAACACACACTCACTACCAAAATTCACACGGGAAGAAATAGAAAACCTGAACAGACCCATAACGAGTGAAGAAATTGAATCAGTGATCAAAAATCTCCCAACAAATAAAAGCCCTGGACCTGATGGCTTCCCTGGGGAATTATACCAGACATTTAAAACAGAATTAATCCAAATTCTTCTCAAGCTATTCCAAAAAATAGAAAGCGAAGGAAAACTCCCAGACTCATTTTATGAAGCCAGCATCACACTGATTCCCAAGCCAGACAGAGATCCAGCAAAAAAAGAGAACTACAGGCTAATATCCTTGATGAATACGGATGCAAAAATTCTCAACAAGATCCTTGCAAATTGAATCCAGCAGCATATAAAAAGAATCATCCACCAAGATCAAGTGGGATTCATTCCTGGGTTACAGGGCTGGTTCAATATTCGCAAATCAATCAACGTGATACATCATATCAATAAAAGAAAAGATAAAAACCATATGATCCTGTCAATAGATGCAGAAAAAGCATTTGACAGAATACAGCATCCCTTCTTAATAAAGACTCTCGAGAAAGTTGGGATAGAAGGAACCTACTTAAACATCATCAAAGCCATCTATGAGAAGCCTTCAGCGAACATCATCCTCAACGGGGAAAAATTGAGAGCTTTCCCCCTGAGATCAGGAACACGACAGGGATGCCCACTCTCGCCAATGGTGTTTAGCATAGTGCAGGAAGTCCTAGCATCAGCCATCAGACACCAAAAGGAAATCAAAGGCATTAGAATTGGCAAAGAGGAAGTCAAACTTTCACTCTTCGCAGATGACATGATACTCTACATAAAAAACCCGACAGACTCCACCAGAAGCCTACTAGAATTGATCCAAGGATTCAGCCAAGTTGCCGGGTACAAAATCAACGTACAGAAATCGGTTGCATTTTTATACACCAATGATGAAGCAATAGAAAGTGAAATCAAGAAACTGATCCCATTCACAATCGCACAAAAAACCGTAAAATACCTCGGAATAAACCTAACCAAGGATACAAGAGATCTGAATGATGAGAACTATAGAAAACTTATGAAGGAAATTGAAGATAACACAAAGAAATGGAAAAACATTCCATGCTTATGGATAGGAAGAATAAATATAGTTAAGATGTCATTACTACCTAAGGCACTCTACACATTCAATGCAATTCCAATCAAAATTACACCAGCATACTTCTCAAAACTAGAATAAACTATCCAAAATTTGTATGGAACCACAAAAGACCCCGAATAGCCAAAGTAATACTGAAAAATAACACCAAAACGGGAGGGATCACCATCCCAGACTTTAGCCTCTACTACAAAACTGTCATCATTAAGACAGTATGGTATTGGCACAAAAACAGACACTTAGACCAAGGGAACAGAATTGAGAACTCAGAAGTGGACCCAAAAGTATACAGCCAACTAATCTTTGACAAAGCAGGAAAGAATATCCAATGGAAAAAAGACAGCCTTTTTAACAGATGGTGTTGGGAGAATTAGACAGCACCATGCAGAAGAATGAAACTAGATCATTTTCTCACACCATGCACAAAAATAAACTCAAAATGGATAAAGGACCTGAACGTGAGACAAGAAACTATCAACACCCTAGAGGAGAAAGGAGGAAACAACCTCCTTGACCTCCACCGCAACAACTTCTTACTTGACACATCCCCAAAAGCAAGGGAATCAAGAGCAAAAATAAACTGTTGGGACCTCCTCAAGATTAAAAGCTTCTGCACAGCCAAGGAAACAACCCAGAAAATTAATAGGCAACCAACGGAATGGGAAAAGATAGTTGCAAATGATATATCATATAAAGGGTTAATATCAGGAATCTATAAGGAACTCACCAAACTAAACGCCCGAAAAACAAACAACTCAGTGAAGAAATGGGCAGAAGATATGAACAGACACTTCTCCAAAGAGGACATCCAGATGGCCAACAGACACATGAAACGATGCTCAGCATCGCTCCTCATCAGGGAAATACACATCAAAACCACACTGAGATACCACCTCACGCCAGTCAGAGTGGCTAAAATGAGCAAATCAGAGAATTCTAGATGCTGGCGAGGATGTGGAGAAACGGGCACCCTCCTACACTGTTGGTGGGAATGTAAACTGGTACAGCCCCTCTGGAAAACAGTGTGGAGGTTCCTCAGGAAACTAACAATAAAACTCCCCTATGACCCAGCAATAGCACTGCTAGGAATTTACCCAAGGGATACGGAAATGCTGATGCATAGGAGCACATGTACCCCAATGTTCATAGCAGCACTCTCCACAATAGCTAAAACATGGAAAGAGCCTAAGTGTCCATCAACAGATGAATGGATCAAGAACATGTGGTTTATCTATACCATGGAATACTACATGGCAATGAGAAACAATGAAATCTGGCCATGTGTAGCAACATGGATGGACCTTGAGGGTGTTATGCTGAGCGAAATAAGTCAGGCAGAGAAGGACAAATATCATATGTGTGCACGTATAGGAGGGTTAGGAGGAACTTAACAGAGGACCAAGGGGGAGAAGAAGGGCGGAAATGGTGGGGGAAACGGAGAGAGGCAAACCATGAGAAACTCTTGAATGCTGACAAAAACTGAGGACTGATGGATGTGGGGGGGAGGAGGGATGAGAATGGAGGAGGACACGTGTGCGGATGAGCACTGGGTGTTATGTTGAAACTAATTTGACAATAAACTATTTGTAAAAAAAAAGATACAAATTCAAAATGACACTTGGACCCCTATGTTTATAGCAGCATTATCTGCAATAGCCAAATTATGGAAATAGTCAAGTGTCCATCGATTGATGAATGAATAAAGAAGAGGTGGTATATGCAATATAGTAATATTCAGTCATAATAAAAGAATGAAATCTTGCCATCTTAAATGCCTTGATGGAGCTAGAGAGTATTGTATTAAGTGAAATAAATCAGTCAGAGAAAGAGAAATACCATATTATTTCACTCACATGTGAAATTTGAGCAACAACACAAACTATCAAAGGTATAAGAAAAGAGACAGCCAAACCAGAAAACAAAACAAAACAAAAAATAAACAAAAGCCAGACTTTTAAATATAAAGTATAAACCAACTGTTACCACAAGGGATGGGAGTGGGAGGGTGTTTATTAGGTAATGGGGATTAAAGAGTGCAGTTATGATGAGCACCAGGTGTTGTAGGGAAGTATTTAATCACCATATGGTACAAATGAAACTTATATTACATGGTATGTTAACTGGAATTTAAATAACAATCTAATAAAAATAATAAGAATTAAAAATAAGAAATAGGCTTCCCTGTTACAAATAAAACATTCCTTCACACATACACACACAAAATCCTTCATTTTTCTAACTACTATAATTGTTGTTTATATATAGCTGGTGATGATCTATATATAAATAACTGGAAAGAGTAATGCCAGAGTCCAGCTCCATCCAGTCCATGGGTGCCTGAAAGATAGACAGTGTCACCGAGAGAGGGATGAGAGAGCCACGAGATTCCTTCTGGTCACCAGGTAGGCATCTCTGCACTGACTGAGACTTAGCTTTATTTATGTTTAAGTGTATGGGGAACAGCACAGAAGTGGCATTTGCCTTAGACAATGATTTGATGACAAATTTATTTGATATGTAAAAATTTCCCAAAAAATAGATTTGTAGAAGACTCATGCATAACCTTTATCAATAGTGATTGAGGTACTTATCATATTTGGAAGGAAGATATCTTTAGCATTCAAATACAAGACAATGTTTTAAGCACAGCAAAGGAAAAAATTAGTTCTTTGTGAGCAGGGGTCAATAACCTGTTTGCTTAAGGGGAAGTATAAGAAAAACAAGGTTTTTCAGGAAGCGCAATGTTTGCTCCCAATAATAACAAAAGAAGAAATTCCTACAATATGTTCCTTCACAAGGTGCAATCAGCATACCAGGACCAGAATAAGGGGACAAGTCACTCCCGATACCAATCAACAAGGTGCCTTAGGGGTCAGTACTCAAGAAGAAACAATTAAGTAGGGGTGGATATCTGTCATCATCTGACAGCAGGAGGCCTTGTAAACCTGCCTTAACCTCAGAAGGAGTTTTCTCAACTACTGAGTTCAGAATGGCTCCCAACAGAGTAACAGATTCAGTGTTGTTCGTATTTACCTTTTGTTTAAGCAGAATAATAGTTAAATTCATTCTAAATCATTTTTCAATTATAATTTAAACAATCGAGACTAACATTAGAATATATGATAGTTCCCTAATTGTAACTCCCACAGCTATAAGGTTAGTTGTAGTGCTAAGTCTTTACTGAGTAAATACATGAAGATATAACTGATATGCTTTATTGTCATCAACTGGATATCTGTAACTTTGTCCTCTTTTTCTCAGGTGTGTTTTTCCTTGATATAGCCTTGACATAGTACAGTAGCTTTCTCTCAATCACATCCAGTTCAATGAGTTGACCTCACTCCTTGTTTTCTTTCACATACATCCCAAAGTTATGAGATATATATTATATAAAACTGAGTTTTTAGGGGCGCCTGGGTGGCTCAGTCGGGTAATCGTCTGACTTCAGCTCAGGTCATGATCTCATGGTCCGTGGGTTCGATCCCTGCACTGGGCCCTATGCTGACAGCTAGTTCAGAGCCTGGAGCCTGCTTCAGATTCTGTATCTCCCTATCTCTCTGACCCTTCTCTGCTCAAGCTCTTTCTCTCTCTCTCTCTCTGTCTCTCTCTCTCTCTCAGAAATAAATAAAACATTAAAGAAAAAATGTTTAAAAACTGAGTTTTTAATGTTTCCATTCAAACTGTTTGAAAATCCCAGAATGGAAGGAAGATGAGGGAGTAGAAAATGTTACTTTAGGAGGTCTAACATCCAAAACATGCAGAAAAAAATATTCTGTTTTGAGGAAGCTATTGTAATACATTAGCTATTTATTAAATAGGAGTATAGAACTAAGATGAGAGAAACTTACTAACCCAAGCTTCAGTACTGCAAGAATGGAATAGTTGAACTGACAGTATAAACATTAAGAAAATTTATAATCATATTAGCCTTTCTAAATTAGACGAGCTCATCATGGGATGATCCTGATAAATGGCTCTTCTATTATTATATAAACTTTTGTTCACTTTTAAATTCTAGACAACACTATTTATAAAAGGGGCCCTATTAGAGGAAATGGGACTAGATAAGGTCATTGCAGAGAGCAATTAGAGTTATTAAAAATAAAATATTTCATAATAAATTTGTAATGCAAGCAAATTCAGGACCAGAAACAGAATGACTTGCAGGACTGTGCAGTTTGCATATCCTGGCTACATTCAAATACCAAAAAGCTTGATGCCATCCTTGGATACTTTGGGTAGCATCGGGATTAGAAATTTGCATATAAATTTTAGAATGTAAAGTCCAAACCCTCCCTTTCAGATGAGGAAACTGAAACCTTGTGATGGTTAAGTGATCTTCCCAGGTAATTGAATTAGCTAAATTTGTTTTTGAAAAGACCAAAACAAGAAACTTCTCCCAACTCTCAGCTTAGTGTTCTTTCTACATTAATCAATCTGTAAGAGTTGAAGTGAGCCAGGCAGAAGGACCAATATGGGAGAACAGTGTGGGAGTTTTTTGCATCTTGCATCCATGAAATATAGCAGGATCAATACTAAACCATCCTGAACACCTAAAAAGTTGATTTGAGAATTAACACAACAATCTGCACAACCTGAACCACAGAAATCAGCAGGTATGCCGTGCAGAGATGTGAACTGGGTGAGAGAAAAGCAGTGGAGGGATGGGAGCTGTTTTTGTTTGTGGAGAGAGGATGGAGACAGGAAAAACACCCCCGCTAAAAGCACCTGGAGAAAAAGTGGAAAACTAGAAACAGCCACGTGGACTGAACAGAAAAGGGAGAAAGGAGAAGGTTTAACTTCCATTAAGACTCTGTAAACAAAGGGAGTGCAGAATCAGAAACTCTGCAGCTTATCACCTGGCTTGTTCTGTTTGGAAAGATGAGTCCCCAGAAGCAGAAACTGAAGTCTGAGGGTCCTTGGGCCACATGGAGAGAGGCAGTTCCCCTGCTGGGAGGACATTTGGTAGAGGCTGTGCAGCCACCCGACAGGCAAAAATGCCACCAGACTCCAGAGAACAACCACATTTGCTGGTGCTGGAATAAGAACTTTAAGGGGGAAGGCTGGTGCCAGATGTGTATTGTGACTTACCTTAATACTTGAAATGTTGCTGCTACATGGCCGTGTGAATTTTTTCTGGAGTGGGCTGGCAGCATCATGGTCCCACAAACATTCCTGGGTATTGCCGGCACCCAGCAGTTACTCAATGAGACTCTCCCCGAGAAGGTCTGTGCGGGTCAATGCTGAAGTCCCTCAGAAGTGAGGGGTTGGGAAATACAGCCTCATGTGAGATAAAACTCAGGAGGGAGGTGCCGCCTGGCAAGCTGACAGCTTGATCACAGACGGTGTAAAAGTGGGAAGTGGACAGAAGCCAGAGACAAAAGATGGGTGGTTGATTGCTGATTAAGGAGAACAGAGTTCTCTAATACTAGAGACGGGGTAGCTGGGTTAGGCCATTTTCACCCCTCCCACGCATACACATACATACCTACAAGCTCCACAACAATCTTCCACAGTAAGCCAAGCAGCACCATCTAGTAGAGAACAGAGCAGCACTATCTAGTGGAGAACGGAGCTGGCCAAACTAGGCCAATAAAAATCTTATTTTTTACCTTATTAATTACTTTTCTTCCTTCAAAACGATGAAATGAAGGAATACACCTCAAAAGAAAGAACAGGAAGAAATGACAACCAGGGACTTAAGCAACACAGATACAAGCAAGATATCTGAATGAGAATTTAGAATCACAATAACAAGAATACTAGCTGGGATTGAAAATAGATTAGAATCTCTTTCTGAAAAAATAAAAGAAGCAAAAGCTAGTCAGATTGAAATGAAAAATGCTATAACTGAGCTGCAATCTAGAATGGATGTCACAGCAACAAGGATGGATGAGGCAGAGGAGCGAATCAGCAATATAAAGGACAAACATATGGAAAATAATGAAGCAGAAAAAAAGAGGGAGGTTAAGGCAAAAGAGCATGATTAAAGAATAAGAGAAATCACTGACACATTAAAAGGGAAGAATATCAGAATCATAGGGTCCAATAAGATGAAAAGAAAGAAAAAGGGTAGAAGTGTTATGTGAGCAAATCATAATGGAAAACTTTCCTAACCTGGTGAAAGACACAGACATCAAAATCCAGGAAACACAGAGGACTCCCAGTAGATTCAACAAAAAATGACCATCATCAAGGGATATCATAGTCAAATTCACAAAATATTCAGTCAAGGAAAGAATCATGAAAGCAGCAAGGGGATAAAAAAGTCCTTAACCTGTAAGGGAAGACAGATCAGGTTTCCAGCAGACCTATCCACAGAAACTTGGCAGGCTAGAAAGAAGTGGCAGGATAATTTTCATGTGTTGAATCATAAACATGCCACCAAGAATTCTTTATCCAGCATATTATCCTACATTCTTTATCCTGCCATTCAAAATAGAAGAGATAAAAACCTTCTGAGACAAACAAAAATTAAAGGTGTTCATGACTACTAAATCAGCCCTGCAGGAAATTTTAAGGGGGACTCTCTAAGGGGAGAAAAAACAAAAAACATAAAAATATCAAAAGCAAAAAAGACTAGAAAGGACCAAAGAACACCACCAGAAACTCCAAATGCATAAGCAACATAATGGCAATAAATTCATATATTTCAGCACTCACTCTAAACCTCAGTTGACTAAATGCCCCAATCAAAAGATATACGGTAACAGAATGGATAAGGAAACAAGACCCATCTATATGCTGTCTACAGGAAACCCACTTTAGACCTAAAGACATCTTCAGATTGAAAGTAAGGGAATGGAGAACCATCTATCATGCTGATGGCCAACAAAAGAAAGCCAGAGTAGCCATACATATATCAAACAATCTAAACTTTAAAATAAAGACTAACAAGAGATTTAAAAAAGGGCATTATAACATAATTAAGCGGTCTATCCACCAAGATCTAAAAACTGTAAACATTTATGATCCAAATGTGTGAGGACCGAAATATATAAATCAATTAATCACAAACATAAAGAAACTCATTGATAATAATACCCTAATAATAGGGGACTTCAACATCCCACTTAAGCAATAGACAGATCATCTAAACAGAAAATCAATAAGGAAACAATGTCTTTGAATGACACACGGACCGGATAGACTTAACAGATATATTCAGAACATTTCCTCCTAAAGCAGCAGATTACACAATATTCTCCAGTGCACATGGAACATTCTACAGAATAGATCACATACTGGGACACAAATCAGCCCTCAACAACTACAAAAAGATTGAGATCATACCGTGCATATTTTCAGACCACAATGATATGAAACACGAAATAAACCACAATAAAATATTTGGAAAGATAACAAACACTTGGAGACTAAAGAAAATCCTACTAAAAAATAAATGGGCTAACCAACAAGTTAAAGGGGAAATTAAAAAGTACATGGAAGGCAATGAAAATGATAACACCAGAGCCCTGAATCTCTCGATGAAGCAAAGGTGGTCATAAGAGAGAAGTATAGAGCAATCCAGGCCTTCCTAAAGATAGAAGAAAGGTCTCAGATACACAACCTAACTTCACACCTCAAAGAGCTGGAAAAAGAGCAGCAAATATAACCCAACACCAGCAGAAGACATAAAGATTGGAGAGCAGAAATCAGTGCTATAGAAAACAAAACAAAACAAAACAAACAAACAAAACAGCAGAACAGATCAATGAAGCCAGAAGCTGGTTCTTTGTAAGAATTAACAAAATTGATAAACCCCTAGCCAGCTTGATAAAAAAAAAAGGAAAGGACCCAAATAAGTAAAATCAAGAATGAAAAAGGAGAGATCACTACCAATACTGCAGAAATAAAAACATTAATAAGAGATATTATGAGCACTTATTAGCCAGTAAAATGGGCAATCTGGAAGAAATGGACAAATTCCTAGAAACATATAAACTACAAAAACTGAAACAGGAATTAATAAAAAATTTGAAAAGACCCATAACCAGTAACGAAATCGAATTATTGATCAAAAATCTCCCATAAAACGAGATTCCAGGGCCAGATGGTTTTCCAGGGGAATTCTACCAAACATTTAAAGAAGAGTTAACACTTATTCGTTGAAGCTTTTCAAAAAATAGAAATGGAAGGAAAAGTTCCAAACCCTTTCTATGAAGCCAGCATTACCTTGATTCCAAAACCAGACAGACTCCACTAAAAAGGAGAACTATAGAGCAATATCCCTAATGAACATAGACACAAATATTGTCAACAAGATATTAGCCAACGGGATCCAACAATACGTTTAAAAAAATATTCACAATGACCAAGTGGAATTTATACCTGCTATGTATACCTGGTCCAATATCTGCAAAGCAATCAATGTGATTCGTCACATCAATTAAAGAAAGGACAAGAACCGCATGGTCTTCTCAATAGATGCAGGAAAAAAAGCATTTGTCAAAATACAGCATCCTTTCTTGATGAAAACCTTCAAGAAAGTAGGGATAGAAGGATCATACCTAGAGATCATAATGGCCACATATGAAAAACCTAACATTAATATAATCCTCAATGGGGAAAAACTGAGAGCATTCCCCCTAAGGTCAGGAATAAGACAGGGATGTCCACTTTCGCCACTGTTTTTCAACATAGCATTGGGAATCTTAACCTCAGCAATCAGACAACACAAAGGAATAAAGGGCATGCAAATAGGACAGGAGGAGTTCAAACTTTCACTCTTCACAGATGATATGATACTCTATATGGAAAAAAAAAAAACAAAAACGATTCACCAAAAATCTCCTAGAAGTGATCCATGAATTCAGCAAAGTTGCAAGATATAAAATCAATGCATCGAAATCAATTGCATTACTATATACCAATAATGAAGGAACAGAAAGAGAAATCAAAGAATCGATCCCATTTGTATTTGCACCAAAAACCAGAAAATATCTAAGAATAAGTCTAACCAAAGAGGTGGAAAATCTATACACTGAAAACTATAGAAAGCTTATGAAAGAAATTGAAGAAGACACCAAGAAAACAAGAAAAGGAAAAATATTCCATCTTCCTGGAGAGGAAGAACAAGTATTATTAAAATGTCAATACTAACAAAAGCAATCTACATACTCAATGCAATGCCTATCAAAACAACACCAGCTTTCTTCAGAGCTAGAACAAACAATCCTAAGGTTTGTATGTAACCAGAAAAGACTCTGAATAGCCAAAGCAATCTTGAAAAAGGAAACCAAAGCAGGAGGCATCAAAATCCCAGACTTCAAGATGTATTACAAAGCTCTAATCATCAAGGCAGTATTGTACTGGCACAAAAACAGACACTCAGATCAATGGAACAGAATAGAGAACCCAGAAATAGACCCACATACATATGGCCAATTAATCTGTGACAAAGTAGGAAAGAATATCCAATGGAATAAGCACAGTCTCTTCAGCAAGTGGTGCTGGAAAAAGTGGACATCGACATGCAGAAAAATGAACATGGATCACTTTCTTACACCATACAAAAAAATAAACTCAAAATGGATGAAAGACAGGAAGCCATCAAAATCTTTAAGAAGAAAGCAGGCAAAAACCTCTTTGACCTTGGCCATGGCCACTTCTTACTCAACATGTCTCCAGAGGCGAGGGAAACAAAAGCAAAAATAAAGTATTGGGACCTCATCAAAATAAAAAGCTTCTGCACATCAAAGGAAATAATCAGAAAAACTAAAAGGCAACTGACAGAATGGGA
The DNA here is from genome assembly GCA_017311185.1 of Proteles cristata cristata. Taxonomy (NCBI): domain Eukaryota; kingdom Metazoa; phylum Chordata; class Mammalia; order Carnivora; family Hyaenidae; genus Proteles; species Proteles cristata. The sequence continues at coordinate 33,973 of JAESUZ010001749.1, forward strand.
GAAGATATTTGCAAATGACATATCAGATAAAGAGTTAGCATACAAAATCTATTAAGAACTTATCAAGCTCAACACCCAAAAAACATATGGAAGAAATGGGCAAAAGACATGAATAGACACTTCTCCAAAGAAGACATCCAAATGGCCAACTGACACAATAAAAAATACTCAACATCACTCATCAGGGAAATCCAAATCAAAATCACAATGAAATACCATCTCACACCTATCAGAATGGCTAACATTCACAACTCAGGCAACAGCAGATGTTGTCAAGGATGCAGAACTTTTGCACTGCTGGTAGGAATGCAATCTGGTGCAGCCACTCTGGAAAATAGTATGGAGGTTCCTCAAAAACTTTAAAAAAGAACTAGCTTAGGAGCCAGCAATTGCATTACTAGGTATTTATCAAAGGGATACATATACGCTTTTTCGAAGCGGCACATGCACCCCAATGTTTATAGCAGTACTATTGACAATAGCCAAAGTACGGAAACAGCTCAAATGTCCATCAATGTATGAATGGATAAAGAAGTAGTATATAATGTAGGATTACTCTGCAATCAAAAAGAATGAAATCTTGGGGTGCCTGGGTGGCTCAGTCGGTTAGGCATCTGACTTCGGCTCAGGTCATGTTCTGATCTCATGGTTCGTGGGTTCGAGCCCCCCATCAGGCTTTGTGCTGACAACTAGCTCAGAGCGTGGAGCCTGTTTCAGATTCTGTATCTCCCTCTCTCTCTGACTCTCCCCTGCTCATGATGTGTCTCTCTCTCTCAGAAATAAATAAAGGATTTACAACATAAAAAAAAAGAATGAAATCTTGTCATTTGCAACTATGTGGATAGAACCAGAGGGTATTATGCTAAGCGAAATTAGCCAATCAGAGAAAGACAAATATCATATGACTTCACTCATATGAGGACTTTAAGATACAAAACAGATGAACATAAGAGAAGAGAAGCTAATATAATATAAAAACAGGGAGGGGGAAAAACATAAGAGACTCTTAAATATGGAGAACAAACAGAAAGTCACTGGAGGGCTTGAGGGGAAAGGGATGGGTTAAATGGGTAAGAGACATTAAAAACTTCGTTCCTGAAATAGTTTTTGCTCTATATGCTAAGTTGGATGTAAATTAAAAAAAAAAAATTAAAAAGTTGAAGTTAGCCAAAAACCATCCATTTATTCCAGGTGTTTTCATTTGTTTAAATTATACTTTAGTCTTTCTAGTAATAAGCATACTTAATTAGTGTTTAATCTACACTTGACTGGGGAAGGGAGGAAGTCAGTGTTGTGTAGTGGAAAAAGCACTGAACTAGAATTGGAAAGACCTAGATTCTAGTTCCAGATATTTATACAATTAGCACTGTGATCTCAGAGTAATTATTAAGCCTCCCTAGATCTTACTTTCCAAATTGCTAGTCAATAGACAGTGTCTGTGATGGTTAATTTTAACTTGCCTGGGTCATGAGGTAGCCAGATATTTGGCTAAACTTTATTCAGTGATGGTGTTTTTTGATGATATTAACATTTGAATCCATAGATTGAGTAAAACAAATTGCTCTCCCTAATGTGGATGGGCCTCATCCAGTTAGTTGAAGGCCTAGATAAAACAAAAGGGGTTACCCTCCCACAAGACAGGATTCTTTCTGCCTGACTGCCTTTGAGCTGGGACATCAGATTTTTTCCTGACTTTAGACTCGTATTGTAACTACACCATTAGCTTCCTTGGGTTTTCTGCTTACCAATTGCATGCAGATCTTAGAACTTATCAACCTCCATAGTCATGTGAGCCAATTCCTTACACACACTCTCTCTCTCTCCCTCTACCCTAACTCTTCTCCTCCCCCTCCCTCTTCCTCTCATTATATATATTTAGGTAGAAAAGGGGATAAATATACATACGCGTATCCTATTGTTTCTATTACTCTTAAAAACTGGGACTAATACAGTATTTAACGGTCTTCAATTCCATCATTTAAAAATTTCTTCTGGATACCTAGATAAAGAACCACTAATGTCCTCTGTTCATGGATATCATCTTCCCTCTCCATTCAAAGTGAACTTTGAGATCCAAGAAAAGACACACTTAAATTTTATTTTATTTTTTTTTACTTATTTCTGAGAGAGAGAGAGAGAGAGAGAGGGAGGGAGAGAGAGAGAGACATACAGCATGAGCAGGGGAGGGTCAGAGATAGAGGGAGATACAAAAACTGAAACAGGCTCCAGACTCTGAGCTGGCTGTCAACACAGAGCCCGATGCAGGGATCAAAACCACGAACCGTGAGATCATGACCTAAGCCAAAGTCAGGCACTTAACCAACTGAGCCACCCAGGAACCCCGAAAAGACATATTTAAAAACCATCTTGGGGCGTCTGGGTGGCTCCGTCGGATAAGTAGCCGACTTTGGCTCTCACGGTTCATGGGTTCGAGGTCCACGTCGGGCTCTGTGCTGACAGCCAGCTCAGAGCCTGGACCCTGTTTCAGATTCTGTATCTTCTTCTCTCTCTGAGCCTTCCCTGCTCACGCTGTCTCTCTCTCTCTCTCTCTCTCAGAATAAATAAAACATTAAAAAATTTAAAACCATCTTCACAGAGCCTGGGTGCCTGCTTTGAATTCTAGCTCCCCTTCCTTCCCCCCAAAATAAGTGAACATTTAAAATTTCAATGAAAAACTTAAAAAACCCATCTTCCTAAAAAATCAGTGTAGAAAAGTATTCATGTTTGAAAAGCTGAGACCCTGAGCTCAGGGAGAAAGCAGAGTGAAAATTCTCAATTGAGTCTACACGAGAAGCTCTGCAAATATAGATAGCCAAATGCTTTTGGAATTTTTGCATGTATCCATGTCTTCTGCAATTGTTATATATCTTCTTTCCTTTTAAATTGTATTTTTTTTCAATGCCGAGGACTACCTGCTTTATTTCTTAGATATGCCTTCTCCTTCCTTTAGTGCTAACTTAGTTCAGAGCCCTTTCCTCATTGGGTGCTTAGTGTCAACATAGGAAGGATTCAGAGTCATCATAGGAAGGATTCAGAGTGCATCAAGGAATGCAACTAATTAGGAAATCCACTGAGTCTAAAGTTAGGCAATTTGAGGTCTAAAATAACACATAAACCCATTATAGTCAATGAATACAAGAGAAAATATTGAAGCTTAGTGAGAAGACGTATCTTTCAGCACATTTCTGCTGCTGATTCTTTTTCCTTTTCAGCATTCCCTGAATATGTTGGTCAACAATGTTTGCTTGCAGATATCAGGAATCCTACCAGAAAAAGCTTGAGCAGAAAGGACAGTTTGTTGGCTCATTTAACTAGGAAATCTAGGAGTGGAATTCACATATAATACAACTTCATCAGAGACTCAAACAACATCAGGACTCTTTTGACCTCTACTTTGTTTTTTGCTGCATGCCAGAAAAACTGGCCATTTTCACAGACCAGCTCTTACGAATAGCGGGAAATATGGACATCAGTATTTCAGGCCTTGCATACTCACACTTTGTAGTCTGACAAAGAAGGCATATCAACCAACACCATTGACAAAAATCTCTGGGAAAGACACTGATTGAATTCTTTGGAATAATTTTCAACTCTTGTCTAGTTATTGTGGCCAATAACTAGAAGATTTGGGTACTATTACTGTTGCAGTCTAGGGTATATGAGGAAATTGTTTCTTTAGGCTTCACCTTTCTCACTTATCAAATGAGAGTAGAGTTCGGTGAAAGGAATTCTGCCATTTACATCATCATCAAATGAAGCCCACCTTATCTCAGAACATGGTACACTTGAAAATTTTAGCAACAACAAAAAATGTCGTACAAAATAGTTTTATTTGCTAATTATATAACACACAGCACTGAACCCATTATCTGGCCTGGGAATCAGAACATTGACAATAACTAACATCTGCCTTTATGCTTCTCTGCTAGCCCATCACCTGCCCTCCTCTACCTAAGATAAATAACATCCTGATTTTTACTTTGTCGTTCCTTTAAATTTAAAAATATCTGTGCCTATATATATATATATATATATACATACATACATATACATATAAATGTTATATATACTTGTATATATAACATACTTTGTGTATATATTATTTAATTTTACTTGTATTTGCATTTTCTAGAAGTGCATCATCCTTTTCAATCTTCTGGGTCTTGCTTTATTGCATTGAACATGTATCTATTCTCCTGATAATAGGTTTTTAATAGTTTCTAGTCTTTTCTTTTTCTTATTGTGACTGTTTTGCTCTACTTTCTTTTTACACCACCTCTCTATTACAATAGTGCTGTTATGAATAATTCTGTGATTGTACAAGAAATATTGGGATAGGGGCACCTGGGTAGCTAAATTGGTTGAGTGATTTCACTTTCTGTCTCTCCCCCTGCCCCTCTCTCTGGCTCATGCTCTCCGCTGAATGAATGAATGAATGAATACATAAATAAATAAATAAATAAGAAATATTGGGGGTCATATATCTCGAAGTGTTATTGCTGAGTCCTAGGGTACATGAGCATTCGATTTCACAAGATAATGCCAAACTGTTTTCTAAAGTGGTCATATCAACTTATACTCTCACCAGCAACATAAGCAAGATCTTGTGGGGCCATACTTTCTGGTATTGGAAAAATTCTTTACATTTTGTCCATTCAAATGAGTTTAATATGATATCTCTTTGAAGTTATTATATTGTCATTATTATATTTTATCTTATTATATTATTAATGAAGTAAAAGCTTTCTGTATATATTTATCAGCCATATCCAATTTTTTTTCCTTTGTGAAATGACTTAGTATCCTTTCACCTGTTTTTCTGTTTGTGTTCTTTGTCCTTCCTCTATTGATTTATAGGATTTCTGGTATCAGTCTTTGACAATTATATGTGTTGCAAATACCTTCTTTCATTCGGTGTGTTGTATTTTTGCTTACGTTTCAATATATTTATTTTAATGGAAATAAGTTGTTAATGTAGTCAAAATGATTAATGTTTTATTTTGTGGTTACCACTTTTTACATTTAGATGAATAAAATTTTCACTTACCTTAAGGTGATAGGTACTCAAAAATTTTTAAAATAGTGCTAAAGTTTTCTTTATTATATCAAAGCGCTTAATTCACTTGGAGCTGTTGTTTTGTGTATACTTTGAGGTAGGGAGTTAATTTTATTTCTTCCATATGGAAAATTTTGTCTAGCTCTATTTATTGGATAATTCATTCTTTCATCAGAAATCAGTCATGACATCTGTTTCTTTTGTGCATGGTTTTCCACCTGCCAATAATTTTAAAACGCTGTTTCAAATATATCAAACTTGGATTCACTTTCTATAGATTAGGCATTTACAATAAAATAAAACATTTCAACAGTTAATTTATGTGAAAAAAGAGGTATTCTGTGAATAGTTTCTACTCTATCATTTATAAGACAGAACTATGCTTTGTAATGTAACCTCATGTGAAAGAAGTAATTGAGACTGAATTTTATTTATGTTTGTGCTGCTAGCAATAGTCAAGTTTATAAGATATTTGGAAGAAGCTGAAAAGGTAAAGGTATTGAACTTGGATGTTGTTAGATGGCTAGGTCGTAAAACTGCTAAAGAAATTCACTGAGCGTGGATTTTTCTGGAATTAAAAGAGCTCTGAGAGGCTAAACTTTTTGGACGCCCATCGTTCATAATATTATTGTACTTTCTTACTGATCTGACAGGATATGTGACCACAGTGAATTTGAAACTTCAAGGAAAAAAGGGAAAGCACTGCTGATACATTCAAAGATGTATATGTATTTGAACTGAAAATGAATGAATTTAGCAGATATTGTCTGAAGACTGCATGCATTTTATATTGTAGAATGGTAATGAACTCATTTTTTTAGTGAGGAACTATTTGTGGAAAGAAAATTATTATTTCTGAAGACAGTCAAAAGTTTTAATGACTACAAATCAATACTTTAAATTTCTTGCAGCTAAAACAGTAATGTTAAGAGATAGAAGAAGGGTATGTATAGTATGTATTTGCAATACATGATGTATAATGTGTTCATGTTTTACATACTAAGCGCTATGGCTAAATCAACAAGATAAAGATAAAAACATCAATAGAAAAAAAAACTGCACAAGAACATGAAAGGGCGATTTGCAAAGAAGAAATACAAATAGTAAACATAATCATCAAAACATTTAATCTCATTAATAAGACATTGAAATTTTTAGAACATAAAGTGCCATTTTCCTTAATCAAAATAGCTAAAATTTAAGAGGCTGACAAAATCTAGTGCAGCTGAGAGTATGGAGAAATAAGAAACCTTTTGAATCATTGGTAGGAGTGAAAATTAGAATAAACTTTAAATAAGGCAGATTGGGGAATATTTACAATGCCCATGCACTCTGGTTAAATAATCTTTCTGGGGTACAATTATCCAGTCTTTGGGTCTCTTGCATTACTACACACCTTGAGAGTAACACATTGTCTATCATTTATCCTGGGTTATCTTTCCAAATATATTTATATATAGTAGAAAACATAAATAATGTTTCCATCCAAAGCAAAAAGGCTGGTTTTCTTACAACCTAAAATATATAGACAGTATCTTACTCTAGAGCAAAAGATAGACATGATATAAAAAGGTTTGCCCAGTATAAAAGGTTCAGTTTCCTTAAGCTCAAGGTTTCTATATTGTAATACAACCCACTGTATGCAATGGTTTAATCAGACTCTCTTTTGAGGCACTCTATGAAACCTGGGGCTTGGAATATTGGCCCCCCAAATGCTGATATTCTGGCTACTGTTAATGTTCTGAATATTTAACTATCTTCTATGTCCTACACAGGAGTCCCGTGTCTCCTACCAACATCCATGAAACTGTAGCATGATAACATGCTAGCGTTGCAAATACAGTAAAATCTCAGACTCTTCACCTTTATCAATTGGCATTATTTTGAGGACTTTATCATAATGTGATATTAGCACAAGAATACAAACACATTTACACACATGAGTTCATGGTAGTCATATATATACAGCTGGAAAAAAAATGAGAAAAATGTAAATGTTCATAGAAAGAAAACTCATTAAATCATTACATACTATGATTGGAATACTATACAGCCAAAAATGCATACATACATAGCCATATACATAATAAATGTGAAAGATATCCATGGTATGTTAGGTATAAAAAGCAGGTTATGTAACACTAGTATATTTCCATTTTTATTAGTAAAAACTTCTTTCTCTTTTATTCTCTTTTACATACATGCATACATACATATATACATACATACATTTCTAGATAGATATATATCAGTATGTTAACAATGGTTAACTCTGAAAAATGGGATTTGAAATAATTGTAATTTTTCCCACTTATATTTTCTTGTTTTTCTAAAATGATCATGTGTTATCTGGGGATTTATAAAATAAATGACTCATGTTAAAAAATTCTGCAGCTGTCTTCAGAATTCATATTTCAGGAAGTATCTGAATTATCAGATATCTGACACATTAGTGAAGCTCATTTCAAATAGAACCTGATTGAGCTGAAAGTAAACTATACTCACTACTACATAGACATAGTATCCTTCAAAGTTTTGAAAGGAGACTATAATTGGACAAATAATACTAAAATTTATGGTTATATGGCCAAACTGTGAGCTGTGTTTGGGTCCGTCTGGCTCTATGAAAGAATATTTTCCCTTATCTAATTACTGATATCACTATTAAGACTATTAGAGACTTCATAACTTATAAACTTGCCAAATTGCTATGTTGTATACTTGAAAGAAATAAACCAGTGTGTATCAACTATACTCAAATTAAAAACATTTTTTAAAAAGATCATCAGAAATGGAAAGCTGGAGTTAGTGCTAAAGGTAAATTAACCTTTAGTTCCAGAACAACTCCTCTGTTCATAACACTATTCTCACTGATTTATAACTGTGCACTTTACATGAATACTATTTGTAACACATTTTGAAGATTTATCATTTCTACTAAAATTCACATTTTAAAGTATATAACTGCTAAAATTTGCACTTTAAAATATAGAAAGATATACTTAACAATGAAGAATATATGTAGAGTATATGTATATATTTTCCTTTTCTCCAAAATTAAAATCCCAAAATTGACAAATTAAGAGTTGATATAAATAAATGGTACTCTAGTATTACCAAAATTCTTTAAGTTTTTATTTAAATTCGTTAGTTAACATACAGTGTAATATTAGTTTTAGATATACAAAATAGTGACTCAACAGTTCTATACAACACCCACTACTCATCCAACAAGGACATTCCTCAATTCCCATCACCTATTTCACCTATCCACCCACCTGCCTCCTTTCTGCTAACCTGTCTGTTCTCTATACTGAAGGGTGTATTTCTTGGTCTGGCTCTCTCTGTCTCTTTTTTGTCCATTTCCTGCGTTGTCTTGTCTTTAAAATTCCACATATGACTGTAATTATATGGTATTTGTCTTTCTCTGACTGACTTATGTTGATAATGTAATATTCTCTAGATCCATCCTCGTCATTACAAAGGTCAAGATTTCATTCTTTTAAGGGCTGAGCAATATTTTTTCTGAGTTTTAATGCATTTATTTATTTACTTACTTCTTTACTTATTTTTAATTTTAATTAGTTAACATACAGTGCAATATTGGATTCAGGAGTCGAATCCATTGATTCATCACTTACACATAATACCCAGTTCTCATCACAAGTGACCTATCTAGCCCATCTCCCACCCACTTCCCTCCATCAACCCAGTTTGTTCTCTATCGTTAAGAGTCACTTCTGGGGGCACCTGGGTGGCTCAGTCAGTTGAACGTCTGACTTCGACTCAGGTCATGATCTCATGGTTCGTGGGTTCGAGTCCCGTGTCGGGCTCTGTGCTGACAGCCAGCTCAGAGCCTGGAACCTGTTTTGGATTCTATGTCTCCCTCTCTTTCTGAGCCTTTCCTGCTTGCTCTCTCTCTCTCTCTCAGAAATAAATAAAACATTTAAAAAATTTTAAAAGAGTCACTTATGGTTTGCCTTACCCTCATATCTTCCCCCAGCTTCCCATATGTTCATATGTTTTGTTTTTTAAATTCCACATATGAGTGAAATCATGGTATTTGTCTTTCTCTGATTGACTTATTTCACTTAGCATAATACATTGTAGTTCCATCCACATCATTGAAAATGGCAAGATTTCATTCTTTTTTGATGGCTGAGTAATATTTCACCTCTATTTTATTCATTAATCAGTCAATGGACATTTGGGCTCTCTCCCATAGCTTAGCTATTGTTGATAGTGATGATATAAACATTTGGGTGCATGTACCCTTCAAATCTGTATTTTTTTAATCCTTTGAATATATACCTAATTATGTGATTGCTGGACCATAGGGTAGCTGTATTTTTAGGTTTTTGAAGAATCTTTATACTGTTCTTCAGAGTGGCTGCACCAATTTTCATTCCCACCAAGAATGCAAGACTGTTTCCCTTTCTCAGCATCCTCACCAACACCTGTTGTTTCTTTTGTTGTTAATTTTAGCCATTCTGACAGGTGTGAGGGGTGTCCCATTGTGGTTTTGACTTGTATTTTCCTGAAAATGAGCAATGTTGAGCATCTTTTCATGTGTCTGTTAGCCATCTGGATTACTTCTCTGGAAAAGTGTCTCTTCATGTCTTCTTCCCATTTCTTCATTGGATTATTTGTTTTTTGGGGATGTTGAGATTTTTATAGTTCTTTATAGTTTTTAGGTTCTTTATAGAGTTTGGGATACTAGCCCTTTCTCAGATATTTCATCTGCAAATATCTTCTCCCATTATATCGGTTGCCTTTTAGTTTTCTTGATTGTTTCCGTCACTGCGCAGAAGCTTTTGATCTTCATGAAGTCCCAATATTTCAAGTTTGCTTTCGTTTCCCTTGCCTTTGGCAACATGTCTAGTAAGAGGTTGCTCCAGGGGCGCCTGTGTGGCTCAGTTGGTTGGGTGTGCAACTTCAACTCAGGTCGAGATCTTGTGGTCTGTGAGTTTGAGCCCCGCATTAGGCTCTGTGCTGAAAGCTCAGAGCCTGGAGCCTGCTTTGAATTCTCTGTCTCCCCCTCTCTCTGCCCCTGCACCAATTGCACTCTCTCTCTCTCTCTGTCTGTCTGTATCTCTCTCTCTCAAAAACAAACAAGCATTAAAAAATTAAAAAAAAAATAAGTTGCTCCAGCTGAGGTCAAAGAGGTTGCTGTCTGTGTTCTCTTATGGGGTTTTGATGGTGTCTTGTATCACATTTAGTTATCTCATACATTTTGAATTTATTTTTATGTTTGGTTTAAGAAAGTGGTCCAGGTCTATATTTGTGCATATTGCTATCCAGTTTTCCCAGTATTATTTGTTGAATAGACTATCTTTCTTCCATTGGATATTCTTTCCTACTTTGTTGAGAATTTAAAAAAAATTAAATGTTTTATTTATTTCTGACAGAGAGAGAGAGAGAGAGGTCAGAGAGAGAGGGAGACACATAATCTGAAGCAGACTCCAGGCTCTGAGCTAGCTGTCAGCACAGTGCCCCATGCGGGGCTCGAACTCACAAACCATGAGATCATGGCCTTAGCCAAAGTAGGGAATCTAACCAAATGAGCCACCCAGGCGCCCCTGCTTTGTCGAAAATTGGTTGGCTATATAGCTGTGGGTCCATTTCTGGGTTTTCTGTTTTGTTCCTTTGATCTATGGCTCTGGTTTTCTTTTTTCCAGTAATAAACTGTCTTGATGACTAGAGCTTTGTAATATAGCTTGAAATCCTGAATCATGACATGTCAAGATTTGTTTTTCTTTTTCAGGATTAATTTGACTATTCAGGGTCTTATGTGATTGCATACAAATTTTAGGATTGTGTGTTCTAGCTCTATGCTGTTGTCATTTCGATAGGCATTGCAATAAATGTGTAGACTGCTTTGGGTAGTATAAACATTTAACAGTGTTTTTTCTTCCAATCCATGAGTTTGGAATGCTTTTCCATTTCTGTGTCTTCTTCAATTTCTTTCATAAGTTTTCTAGTTTTCAGAGTATAGATCTTTTACCTCTTAGATTAAGTTTATTCCTAGATATCTTACTGTTTTGGTGCGATTGCAAATGGGATCAGTTACTTCAATTCACTTTATGGGGCTTCATTATAGCTGTATAGAAATGCAACAGATTTCTGCACTTTAATTTTTTTTTTTTTTTATCCTGCGACTTGCTGAATTCATGTATTAGTTGTAGCAATTTTGGGTTAGAGACTTTAGGGCTTTCTACATAGAGTATCATGACATGTGAAAATAGTGAAAGTTTGACTTCTTCTTCACTAATTTGGATGCCTTTTTATTTATTTTGGCTGTCTGATTGGTGAGGCTAAGACTTGCAGTACTATGTTAAATAGTATTGATGAGAATAGACATCCTGGTCTGGTTCCTGACCATGACAGAAAGGCTCTTAGTTCTTCCGCAATGAGGATGATATTAGCTGTGGGTCTTTGTCATAAAGACACATGGTTTTTATGATGTTAAGGTATGTTCCACTTATTCCTATCTTGTTGTGGCTTTTTACCAAGAATGGATGTTGTATTTTGTCAAATGTTTTTTTTTTTTTCTAAATCTATTGACATGATATTATGGTTCTTATCCTTTATTTTATTAATGTGATGTATCATGTTGATTGATTTATGAATATTGAAGCACTCCTGCAGCCCAGGAAGAAATCTCACTTGATTGTGATGAATGTTTCTTTTAATTTACTATTGAATTCCATTGGCTAGTATCTTCTTGACAATTTTTGCATCCATGTTCATCACGGATATTGGCCTGTAATCCTCCTTTATAGTGGGGTCTTTGGTTTTAGAATCAAGGTAATGCTGGCTTTACAGAATGAGTTTAGAGGTTTCCTTCCATTTTTATTTTTTAAAGCAGTTTGAGAATAATACGTATTAACCTTTCTTTAAATGTGTAATAGAATTAGTCTGGAAAACCATCTGGTCCAGGGCTCTTGTTGGGAAATTTTTCATTATGGATTCAATTTATTTCTGGTTACGGGTCTGTTCAAATTTTCTCTTTCTTCCTGTTTCCTTTTCTTCCTGCTAGTTTCTGAGTTTCTAGGAATTTGTTCCTTTTTATCCAGATTGCCCAATTTGTTGGCATATATATTTTTTAAAGTATACTCATATTTTTCTTGTGGTGTTGGTTGTGGTTTCTCCTCTTTCACTCGTGTTTTATCTATTGGGGTCCTTTCTCTTTTCTTTTTGATAAGTTTGGCTAGGGGGTAATCGATTTCATTAATTATTTCCAAGAATAAGCTCTTAGTTTTGTTGATCTGTTCCTCTGGGTTTTGTTTGTTTGTTTCTAGAGCATTTCTTTCTCTTTTTTTTTTTTTATTTCCAGTAGAGAGAGAGAGAGAGACAGCGTGAGCAGGGGAGGGTCAGAGAGAGAGGGAGACACAGACTCTGAAACAGCCTCCAGTCTCTGTGTTGGCAGTCAACACAGAGCCCGACGCGGGGCTCGAACCCACGAACCGCAAGATCATGACCTAAGCGAAAGTCGGACGCTTAACCGACTAAGCCACCCAGGCGCCCCTAGAGCATTTATTTCTGATGTAATTTTTATTATTTCCCTTCTTCTGATTTATTTAAGCTTTATTTCTTGTTCCTTTATGTCTACCTTCTTTAGGTGTAATATTAAATTGTGTATACAGAACTTCATTGTTTCTTGCAATAGACCTTATTGCAATAGACTTTCCTCCTAAGGCTGCCTTTGTGTTTTCATTTTCATTTTCTTTTATGTATTTTTTAAAATTTACTTTTCAATTTCCTGGCTAACCCATTCACTAATTACTAAGGTATTCTTTAACCTCCTGTAATGGAGGGCTTTCCAATTATTTTCCTGTGGCTGATTTCAAGTTTCATAGCATTGTGACTGAAAATATGCATGTTATAACCTTCATATTTCTGTACTTGTTGAGGGCTGATTTGTGACCCAGTATGTGATCTATTCTGGAGAAAGTTCCATGTGCATTCAAAAAGAATATGTATTCTGATGTTTTAAGATGAAATGTTCTGAACATACTTTTTAGATCCATCTGATCCAGTGTGTCATTCAAAGATATTATTTCTTTGTTAATTTTCTGCTTAGATGACCTATCCAGTGCCGGTCTAAAGAGATCCTTTCCATGTGATGCCTGAGCGCGAGTGCAGAGCTCCCTACCTCTCCCCCATCTTGCCCCTCCCTTTATATGACTTTTTAAATTAAAATTTTTATTTAATTCTATTATTATTATAGGTTTTTTTCTCATTAAATGACAGAATAGAGAAATTCATCTCAAAAGAAACAACAGAAAGAATTGATGGCTAAGGATTTAATCAATGCAGATATAATATGTTTAAACTAAAATTTTAAACAATGATTACTGGCTGAAATTGAATAAAGCATATGACACCAGAGAATCCCTTTCTGCACAAATAAATGAACTAAAATCTAGCCAGGCCAAAATTTAAAAAAAATGTTATAACCTAGTTGCAATCCTAAAAGGAGGCATATGGATGAGGTGGAGGAGCAAATTATCAACATATAAGATAAAATTGTGAAAATAATAAAGGTGAAAAGTAAAGGTAACCAAAGGTCAGGGATCTCAAAGGCAGCCAAAGGGAGCTCCTTAAATTTTGGCCTGACTAGATTTTACTTCTTTTATAAGGTAGCAGAATGGATTAAAAAACAAAATCCATCTATATGCTGTCTACAAGAAACTCATTTTAGACCGGAAGATGCCTTCAGATTAAACCTAAGGGGATGGAGAAATATATATCATGTTACTGGAAATCAAAAGAAAGACGGAGTAGCTAAACTTATATCAGACAAACTGGACTTTAAATGAAAGACAATAACAAGAGATGAAGAAAGGCATTACATAATAGCTACAGGGTCTATCCATCAGGAAGAACTAACAATCATAAATGTCTACGCACCGAATATGGGAGCTCCTAAATATATAAAACAATTAATCACAAAGAGAAACAAGCTTATAGATAAGAATGTGCTAATAGCAGGGGACTTCTATGCTCCACTTACAGCAATGGATAGGTCAACCAGACAGAAAATCACTAAAGAAATAATGGACTTGAAAGACACTTTGGACCAGATGGATCTGACGGATATATTTAGAACTCTACATCCTGAGGCCAAGGAATTCACATTCTTCTCAAGTGCGCATGGCACATTCTCCAAAATAGATCACATACTGGGACATAAAGCAGCTCTCAATAAATATAAAAGAATTGAGATCATACCATGCACACTCTCAGATCATAATGCTTTGAAACTTGAAATCAATCACAGGAAGAAGCCTGGAAAACCCCCAAAAACATGGAGGTTAAAGACCACCCTACTAAAGAATGAATGGGCCAATCAGGCAATTAGGGATGAAATTTAAAAATGTATGGAAACAAACGAAAATGAAAACACAACAATCCAAAATCTATGGGATGCGACAAAGGCAGTCCTAAGAGGAAAGTACATTGCACTCCAGGCCTGTTTCAAGAAACTAGAAAAAGCGCAAGTCCAAAATCTAACACATCGCCTAAAAGAACTAGAGGCAGAGCAACAAGAACGCCCTAAAGCCAGCAGAAGAAGAGAAGTAGTAAAAATCAGAGCAGAAATAAGCAACATAGAGACCAAAGAAATAATTGAATAGGTCCATGAAACCAAGAGTTGGTTTTATGAAAAAATAAACAAAATTGACAAACCTCTAGCTAGGCTTCTCAAAAAGAAAAGAGAGAGCACCCAAATAGACAAAAATCATGAATGAAAACGGAATTATGACAACCAACCCCTCAGAAATACAGGCAATTATCAGGGGATACTATGAAAAACTATATGCCAACAAATTGGACAACGTAAAAGAAATGGACAAATTCCTAAACGCACACCCACTACCAAAATTCACACGGGAAGAGGTAGGAAATCTGAACAGACCCGTAACTAGTGAGGAAATCGAATCAGTGATCAAAAATCTCCCAACAAATAAGAGCCCAGGACCAGATGGCTTCCCCGGGGAAATCTACCAGACGTTTAAAACAGAATTAATACCCATTCTTCTCAAGCTATTCCAAAAAATAGAAAGTGAAGGAAAACTCCCAGACTCATTTTATGAAGCCAGCATCACACTGATTCCCAAGCCAGACAGAGATCCAGCAAAAAAAGAGAACTACAGGCCAATATCCTTGATGAATACGGATGCAAAAATTTTCAACAAGATCCTTGCAAATCGAATCCAGCAGCATATCAAAAGAATCATCCACCAAGATCGAGTGGGATTCATTCCTGGGTTACAGGGCTGGTTCAACATTTGCAAATCAATCAATGTGATACATCATATTAATAAAAGAAAAGATAAAAACCATATGATCCTGTCAATAGATGCAGAAAAAGCATTTGACAAAATACAGCATCCCTTCTTAATAAAGACTCTAGAGAAATTTGGGATAGAAGGAACCTACTTAAACATCATCAAAGCCATCTATGAGAAGCCTTCAGCTAACATCATCCTCAACGGGGAAAAACTCAGAGCTTTCCCCCTGAGATCAGGAACACGACAGGGATGTCCATTCTCACCACTGGTGTTTAACATAGTGCTGGAAGTCCTAGCATCAGCCATCAGACAACAAAAGGAAATAAAGGGCATCAGAATTGGCAAAGAGAAAGTCTAACTACCACTTTTTGCAGACGACATGATACGCTACATAGAAAACCCAACAGACTCCACCAGAAGCCTACTGGAACTGATCCAAGAATTTAGCTGAGTTGCAGGGTACAAAATCAACGTACAGAAATTGGTTGCATTTTTATACACCAACAATGAAGCAACAGAAAGAGAAATCAAGAAGCTGATCCCATTCACAATTGCACAAAAACCCATAAAATACCTAGGAATAAACCTAACCAAGGATACAAAATATCTGTATGATGAAAACTACAGAAAACTTAAGAAGGAAATTGAAAAAGACACAAATAAATGGAAAAACATCCCATGCTCATGGATAGGAAGAATAAATATAGTTAAGATGTCATTACTACCCAAAGCTATCTACACATTCAACGCAATTCCAATCAAAATTGCCCCAGCATACTTCTCAAAGTTAGAGCAAACTACCCTAAAATTTGTATGGAACCGCAAAAGACCCCGAATAGCCAAAGTAATACTGAAAAATAAAACCAAAGGGGAGGTATCACCATCCCAGACTTTAACCTCTACTACAAAGCTGTCATCATCAAGACAGTATGGTATTGGCACAAAAACAGACACATAGACCAATGGAACAGAATTGAGAACTCAGAAGTGGACCCAAAAGTACACAGCCAACTGATATTTGACAAGGCAGGAAAGAATATCCAATGGAAGAAAGACAGCCTCTTTAACAGATGGTGTTGGGAGAACTGGACATCACCATGCAGAAGAATGAAACTAGATCAATTTCTCACACCGTACACAAAAAGAAACTCAAAATGGATAAAGGACCTGAATGTGAGACAGGAGACCATCAACACCCTAGAGGAGAAAGCAGGAAACAACTTCTTTGACCTCCACCGCAGAAACCTCTTACTTGACACATCCCTCAAAGCAAAGGAATCAAGAGCAAAAATAAACGATTGGGATCTCATCAAGATTAAAAGCTTCTGCACGGCAAAGGAAGCAACCCACAAAACTAATAGGCAACCAACGGAATGTGAAAAGATAGTTGCAAACGGCATATCAGATAAAGGGTTAATATCCAGAATCTATAAGGATCTCACCAAACTCCACAGCCAAATAAACAAACAACCCAGGAAAGAAATGGGCAGAAGATATGAACAGACCCTTCTCCAAAGAGGACATCCAGATGGCCAACAAACATACGAAACAATGCTCAGCATCCCTCCTCATCAGGGAAATACAAATCAAAACCACACTGAGATACCACCTCACACCAGTCAGAGTGGCTAAAATAAGCAAATCAGAGAACACGAGATGCTGGCGAGGATGTGGAGAAATGGGCACCCTCTTGCACTGTTGGTGGGAATGTAAACTGGTACAGCCCCTCTGGTAAACAGTGTGGAGGTTCCTCAAAAAATTAACGATAGAACTCCCCTATGACCCAGCAATAGCACTGCTAGGAATTTACCCAAAGGATATAGGAATGCTGAGGCATAGGAGCACATGGACCCCAATGTTCATAGCAGCACTCTCAACAATAGCCAAAACATGGAAAGAGCCTAAGTGTCCATCAATGGACGAATGGATCAAGAAGATGTGGTTTGTCTATACCATGGAATACTACATGGCAATGAGAAACAATGAAATCTGGCCATGTGTAGCAACATGGATGGACCTTGAGGGCATTATGCTGAGCGAAATAAGTCAGGCAGAGAAGGACAAATATCATATGTGTGCATGTATAGGAGGATTAGGAGGAACTTAATAGAGGACCAAGGGGGAGAAGAAGGGCGGAAATGGTGGGGGAAAGGGAGAGAGGCAAACCATGAGAGACTCTTGAATGCTGACAAAAACTGAGAACTGATGGATGTAGGGGGGAGGGGGATGGGCATGGAGGAGGGCACTCGTGGGGATGAGCACTGGGTGTTATGTGGAAACTAATTTGACAAGAAACTATTAAAAAAAAAAAAAAGAAAGAGAAAGAAAATGAAAAACAAAGCAAATAAAATTTGCAAGGCAGAAAAAAAAAATGAAAAGTCATATAAATAATGTTAGATCCTAGGTATGTTTTGGTGCCTTTTAAGAGAATCTTGACAGAAAAAAGAGGAAGGAGAAAAGCACAGGAAAAATAACAATAAAAATTTAAATGTAAAGTATAAAAATAGTAATAAAATCTTAAATAATAAAAATATTTGTTTTTATGTATCCAAGAAATAAAAGAAAAGTAACAACAACAGAAACAAAAACATAAGCAACAACGAAAACATGCAAATAACTGAACAAACAGAAGCCCCAGATGAAACTAGGTATATTTTCCCCTAAACTTGAAACACTGCAGCACACTATGATCAGTTGACTTAGTTCATGGAAGGAATTTGTGCTGATCTTTCTGGGAGGAGCCTGCTGCTCTGATTCTCAGGTCAACTTGCCCTAGTGAAGATGTGCCTGGAGGGAGCAGGGAACAGGGCTTGGTGTGGGAAAGGGTTTATGTTGGTCTTTTGAGTTGGATGGGAGGGGGGCTCTAAAGAGAAGTCCCACTAAAGATTAAAGGACATAAAAGCAAGTTTGGCAGCCAGTGTCAGCACTGCACTTCTTTCTATAGGTTAGTCTGTATTTATGCTGAAATGCTGCTAGCCAGCTCTTTTTTTTTTCTCCAGAGAGGTGTCTCCATGAATGCTGCCTCTCTGGGATGTATCCAGAGAAGAACAAATAATCTCCCCTCTATTCTCCATTCATTGTTCACAGCACTGTTTCCATGCTGTGTTCTCTCATAGTTGTTTGCCTGCTATCTTTCCAGGAGGAAGATGGTGCCCTCCAAGATCTATCTCAGCCTCTAAAACATTTAAAACTCCAGGCTTAAAGCCCCACTTGTTGCACGAATTCACAAAATTCAGCCCCTCTCATTTTCCATTCTCCTGGCTTTAGGGAAAAGTTCTACTTGTGCATTGCCAGGTGTGTTCCTCTCTCCTCTTCTCTGTGATTACAGCTCCCTCCTCTCTGCAGCACCCACAATCCATTTCGTCCCTAAACCATGTATCTGTACTTTCTACCTTCCTTAGAGCAGCCTCTTTTCTCCTTTTAGTTGTGGAGATTGTTTTGTAAATCTTCAGGTTGATTTCTGAGGCATTTAAGATGATTTGATAGTTGCCTTGTTGTGTTTGTGGGAGAAGATGAGCCTAGAATCCTACTATTTTGCTTTCATCTTCCTCCTACCCCCGACGTTGCTGAAGTATATCTGATATTACCAAACTTCTTATATATTTTTTAATATACAACATCCCACTCCATGTGTTTTACTTATTATTGTGCTATTCTTTCTGATTAGAGCCTTCGCACTTTTTTTAAACTTGGAAAATTGTTAATAAGATTCAGTTCAGCCATCATCCCTTCCAAAAACCTCACCCCAAATTATCTGTTATGATCTGCCCTATTCTCTGATGCCATAATGACTGTAATACACTTCTGTTTATTTATTTAACATTTACTGAGAATTCTCTATGTGTAAGACAATGTGCTACATAATCAGGATATACAAGTGAGCAGCATTAATCATAACTACTGCCTTCATGGAGTTTACAGTTAATTTTGTCACTTACCACATTCAAATGAATTTCACTATTTTGCTCTCTACCATTTCTAAATTATAAAATACTTAATACAAGGTCTATATATATTTGCATTAGTACCCTTAGTTCCCAACACTGTCTTGAAATTTAAAAGTGTTTGTTGAACTGATCTTTCTGATTATACCAAAGTGAAAAATATGCCTTTTCCAAACAATCTATTTTCTAATCTATCCCTACTTTCGGGTACTAGTCTCTACATCACAAGAATAAGACAACACATCCAATTGGATGGTTAGGGTAGGGGTAGGAAAGGCTGAAGGAAAGGAAGTTATAATTGAGATACCTAAAGAGGTTGACCCAAAACTCTTTGTAGCACTTTTTCTATTTGCTCTGATTTCATTCTCCTCACATTATCTCCCTACTATAATATATTCTGAAGTCATATCTTCTCTCACATATTTGAGTTGGAGAAAACGTGTGTGGAGGGGGTGGGAGAGATAGAGAGAAAGAGAGAGACAGAGACAGAGATTGGGCATCTTTCTAAATTCTGAACCAAATGAGTCTCACATATGAGTCAATAATAAGCAGCACTCATAACATACTTGAGATGTCTAAAGTAATACATGGGCTCAGGCCATTGGGCAAAATTGAGTCAATATTAGAATCAATTTCGCATTTACACTTAACTTCCATTGTTCTCAATACTCAGTTTCAATCCATCCACTTATCTCTTTCAGTTCCAAACTACTCACTTTCATATTATCATTCACGTGGGCTCCTAGAATGGTACTTGGCTAATTGGCTTTCAGAAATAAAAAACAATAATTGCTAAGGTATTTTATTGCATTGCAAGGTATTTTACCTACTATCATTAGATGTGGTAAGAACCAAGAAAGATATGAAGTTTCCACCATATGTTACAGTGACTAAAACATAAATCTTTGGCCTGATCTGCTGACTTAATGATTATCTAATTATAGCTGTTTAGATTATTTAAGAAAATTATATCCTGAATGCATCCTTATTATTTAATCTTTCAGTCCTCACTACATTTCTTGACCCTTTCTGACTCTCTCTTTCAAAATGCTCTTTTTCTCCTCTTCCATCTCCCTGCCCTCTACACATACACGCACATACACACACACATTTTCATTTTCCACAAAAATGTGTTCATTCAGGAAGATAACATGGCTCCTCTATTTGTCTTCAAAGGCTTCTTGTTATTTGCATAAGGAGAAATGATAAACTTTGTTCATCTTAAAATATGCTTCTTGTCCATTTTACTTCAGTGCTAAGCATGTTTTTCACTTCTCTCTTGTTCTGTGAAGGAAAAACATAATGCATGCTCCAAATTGTAGTCACCTACAAAATTATCTTTGCTAAGGCAGATAAATCCCTTTAAGTTCCATGTAGTACCAATTAGTTCTTATAGTAAATAGGTGTGACTCAGTAACTATAATGGGAATAAAATGATTTCATTATACCTTATAGCTTTGCAGTTTTTTTTATCTTAAAAGGATAAAGTAAAAATACTGATAATGAAATTGTATTTTAATCTCATAGTTATTAAAACTTCAATCAAATCTCTTTGGCCATTTTTCTCTCTATGCCAATGTTGTAAAAACCATTTGGTAGGGTACATTTCAGGTTATTTTCTGATTATAAAGAAAAGATAAAGTAGGTACTTGTCCTCTGGAAGATCTATGACTAACTACGTGTGTGTGTGTGTGTTTCTTACGATATAAAAAAATAGCTCATTTTTTATTAATATGCTTTTCTAAATCCAGGAAGATCTGATATTTTAAGATTGTCATCAATTCTGGGAGAAAGAATCATTGTGTTCACTTCCATGTTCCTTTAGAAACTAATTTCATTCAAGGTCTTTTCCCCTCCAGAATTTGACACTAGTTTTAAATGAATGCTATCAATGACACTGTTAAATAAGATTGCATCTCAGTTGACCAAGCTACGATCTTCTAACATTCAAAATGCAATTCTTCAATTATACTTCACAGATATAATTAAATTACCTTGAATGGATGGTCTAGTGGGCTTACTCCTGATAATGCAACACTAAGTGATCAAATCAATTCTGACAGCAAAGTGGATCTGAGGAAAAATATAATGCATTGTAAAAAAAGAAAAAGCTAAAGAAATAAAAAAGCCCAGGAAATAGTAAACTCTTAGCTAGGCATCTAAAAAATGTACTAATTTTTTCATGTTGATGGATGTAATTATGTTCATACTTCTGGAATTTATCTTTCTCTTACCTGTACTTGGTCTTCACCAATATATTATAAAGAATATTTATTCAAGCTGACCCTTTGCTGCTTTGAGGGTTTTCAGATTTGTAAAATATTATTCTCTTTATGCCTACTGAATTATGAATTTTGAGTACCTCACTGCTTGTATGTAGGCTCTGAATGGATTATTATTATGTTTTTTAATGAGATTTCCATGGAGGAATTAATTTCGGGAATTGAATATAAACATTCTGAATCATTATCTTTAAAATAATAAAAGTAGCAAATATCCATTGTAGATTTTAAGATTGTGTGTTCTAGTTATACAAAAAATGCTGGTGTTATTTCGACAGGCATTGCAAAAAATATGTAGATTCCTTTGTGTAGTATAAGCATTTAACAATGTTTGTTCTTCCAATCCATTAGCATGGAATGTTTTTCCATTTCTTTGTGTCCTCTTCAATTTCTTTAATAACTTTTATAGTTTTAAGGGTATAGATCTTCTACTTCTTTAGTTAGGTTTATTCTTAGATATCTTAATGTATTTTTCATGCAATTATAAAGTGCCTCCAAGTTTTTTTTCTAAAAGAAAATATTTTCTGAAAGAAAAAATAACACAGATGAACATTACTGAAAATCCCACCACGGACATAAACACTGTTTAAAAAAAATGTATATATGGGCGCCTGGGTGTCTCAGTCGGTTGAGTGCCCAACTCTCGATTTTGGTTCAGGTAATGATCCCAGGGTCTTGAGGTCCAGCCCCATGTCAGGCTCCATGCTGAGCATGAAGTCTGCCTAAGATTCTTTCTCTCTCTCTCTCCCTCACCCTCCCTCTCTCTCTCTGTCTCTCTCTTTATCTCTTTCTCTCCTTCTGCCCCTCTCTCCTGTTCACATACTTTCTTTCTCTAAAATAAAAAAATAATAAAAACATTTTTATAATTGTGTATGTTTAGTATTTTCTTTCTTTTTGTAAAATAGTTTATTGTCAAGTTGGTTTCCATATAACACCCAATGCTCATCCCCACAAGTGCCCTCCTCCACGCCCATCACCCCCCTTCTTCTCCCCCACCACACCCATCAGTCCTCAGTTTGTTCTCAGCATTCAAGAGTTTCTCATGGTTTGCCTCCCTCCCTAACCCCACTATTTCCCCTTTTCTTCTCCCCCATGGTCCTCTTTCAAGTTCCTCCTAATCCTCCTATACGTGCAAGCATATGGTATCTATCCTTCCCTGCCTGACTTATTTCTCTCAGCATAACACCCTCAAGGTCCATCCATGTTGCTACACATGGCCAGATTTCATTCTTTCTCATTGCCCTGTAGTATTCCCTTGTATAAATAAATCACATCTTCTTGATCCATTCGTCTCTTGATGGACACTTAGGCTCTTTCCAGTTTTTGGCTATTGTTGAGAGTGCTGCTATGAACATTGGGGTCCATGTGCTCCTATGCATCAGCACTCATCAGCACTCCTGTATCCCTTGGGTCAATTCCTAGCAGTGCTATTGCTGGGTCATAGAGGAGTGCTATTGTTAATTTTTCTGAGGAACCTCCACACTGTTTACCAGAGGGGCTGTACCAGTTTACATTCCCACCAACAGTGTAGGAGGGTGCCCATTTCTACACATCCTCGCCAGCATCTAGAGTCCTCTGGTTTGCTCATTTTAACCACTCTGACTGGCGTGAGGTGGTATCTCAATGTGGTTTTGATTTGTATTTCCCTGATGAAGAGGGACATATACTGATGTGTATATAAATACGAAAAAATCATTCAAGTTCTGATTTATATTCTGCTTTATTTACCTAAAATTAAATTATGTACAGTTCCCATGTCATTAAATATTATTTCAAAATATGCTTTTAAATGGCATCAATATCCCATCATTTTTTATGCATCAAAGTTTATTTAAATAATTCCCAATATTTAAATGTTTAAGATGATTTCAAATGCTTACTATTAAAATAATGTTGTAAACATCCTCTTAAGTGTGTTTTTCTACATGTCTTTGATTATTTATCTAGAATAATGTGGATTTACTAGGTCATTGGGAGTAAATGTATTTAAGATTCTTCATACATATTGCTAAGTTTTCCTCAAGATAATCTGTATTGATTTACACTTTGTTGTCAGTGTACATGATTGCCAATTTTATAATATTTTTCCCAGAACTAACTGTATATTAAAAATCTTTTTCCTAGTTTGCTAGGAAAAACTATCTCATTATTTAATTTGAATTTTTATTTATTTGGAGGTTGAATATTTTTCCATAGATTAATTGACAATATTTATAAATTTTCTCTTTATGTCCCTTGCTCCATTTTCCCCTGAAATGCTTCATGTTTTTTAACTGGTATGGAGGTTATATTCATATGCTGAACATATTCACCTTTTTTCTGCTATTTATTTTTCAATTATTTTTTCAGTTTGTCATTCTTTCTTTTAATGATATTCACTGAATTTGTTTTTAAGTTGTATGTAATGAAATATATCAATTATTTAATTTTTCTTATATAGATTTTCTTTAGAATGCATGCTTAGAATGTCTTTCTACAGCTCCACAATTATATAATATTCACCTATATTATTTCATTGTTTAGTATGCATATATATGTATACACACACATGCACACACACATATGATCTAATAAGTGAGATTATACTGTAGTGTGTTTGTAATAAGGATAATCTTTACCAAAGTTATGCATCGGAGGTATGCTATTATGCTAGTTGTGAAAATGAACTTTGTGTCCTTGAAGAGTTTATTTTCTAGTAATATAAATTTTAAAAGCGCAAAAATTTTCAGTTTCTTTAGAGTTTAAGAAAAATTAGCTATAAAAACATCTGGAACTGAGGTATCTTTCAGACAATTCTTTTAAACTTTTCTTTTCACACTTCCTTTTATAGTTATTGGTCTGTTTTATGATTTTTTATTCTGGGAAACCTTTAACAAGTTATGTTTTTTTTTTCTAGAAAATTGTCATTTTGTCCAGGATTTTGAATTTATAATTTTTGTATATCTTTATTCTTACTATTATTAAAAACCTTTAAACAATTCCCCATAAACCCTCATTTGCATATGTATATCTATATATGGATATCTACATTTATATGTGTATGTAAATGTATATAAAGACAGAGAGAGGACAAGAGTTGCATCTAATTTTGTTCATCTTTTCCTAGAATATTGAATGAAAGTTAGAGGAAAATGATGTAAAAGAATGACAATGGTAGGGGAGAGTAATCCAGGTAATTTGAAATGAATTAGCCAAGTATTTTCACAAGTTGGATTCACATTAAGAAAGAATTATGAAGTAAAAATGGCTTGGAAATTATTTATCCTAATTACAGTTCTTGGGAGGGGAAAATACTTGAGTACTATCTTTATTAAACCAGATATCAACAGGCTGTTACCAATAAGATACTTCCCTGGAAATTTAGATAAATTATCACCAATTAGTTGGATGTGTTAATTGTACACTCATGACCAAAGAGTGATGCTTACCATTGCCATGGTTCTCATAGAGAAAGAATGTAATTGAGATGGCATAATTTTAAACCTTAATATTATTGCAAATGATGGACATCGTCTTAAAATGCATAAGCTTAACCAGTAACTTGCACTGAAAAATCACATTTAAAAATGACAACACGTAAAATTTAAATAAATATAAAATTTTATCTAAAGTAAGATTCCATTCTTAGAAATCCTGGACAAATATGCTAATTTTTAACCTATGTTCTTGTTTCTCTCCCAAGATTGAGAATGAGAATTCTTGATTTAGGATTAAAAAATTGTCCACTGCATCAGTATAACCTTTTGGATCTGTCTGGAAAAAAATCTTGCAAATATGGCTTTCTAACAAGAGACCACACTGCTTCCAAATCATATCAAAGTGACGGTATGAAGTTGTGTTTCTATCATCCCTGATCATTACGATGAGTTCCCCCCAATTTTCCCCTACCAATCATAAACAAAATGGAGATAAAAGTTTATAAATAAGTGTGTTTGCTTCTGTGACATTCTTTCATCCAAAATAGGGTAATTTTCCCATTCTCACTACTGATTCTTTGCCCTATAAGATAATATTTAACATATATTTATATATTTTGAATCAAATTATTCTTTAACAACAACGCACAATATTATAAATGCACAAAATTTCAGATACGTTTTGGAAAAGCTTTATATTAAGAAACAAATATATCACAGTTTACTTAAAATAATAAATTAAAGAGTGCTTAGGTGGCTCATTCGGTTAACTGTTCAAGTCTTGATTTCTGCTCAAGTCATGATCTTACGGCTGTGGGATCAATTCCCCCTGTCAGACTCGATAATTACAGCATAGAGTCTGCTTGAGATTTTCTCTTTACCTGTTTCTCCACCTCACCATCCTCAAAATAAATACATAAACATGTTTAAAAACTACATTTAAAACTTTGTTAGATCTACAATAATTTCACAATTATTACAATAATTATTGTATTGTTATTATCTGCAATAACTCAGCCTTGAAACAACAACATGTAACAGGAACTTCAGTGCTTCAATATAGTGTAGGTACATCTTTAGATTTGTTTGTCTATCCTGTTAAACCAAATAAAGCATGTATATTTATCTGTTTACTGTTTTTCAGTATCGTGGAATATACTTTCAGAGTGGAAATAAGCAATATTTCCAGTATTTAGCGTATTGTTCATTTCTTTCTCTCTCATGAGAGATACTTGACTGTGAAAGCAAATATTGTTTCACTAGATTATAAAAGACTGCTGAAAGTCACATAAATAAAGGTACTATATTTTAAAACACGAAATATGTTTTGAAATTTGACCACTGATATTTCCTTCTTGAACAGTGTGTTCTCATAGTGTAAAATATGAACTAATCTTGATCAAAGTACTAGCTGAGTACATAAAACTTGTGGTACACACCATAAGGGATGTTCTAATAGGTACATCAGATCAATTTGTAATGGAGCTTGTTTTTGATGAAAATAAGATTAACAAAATACACCAAAATACAACCGACCTAATATGTACAGCTATTGTAAAGATCTAAACCATCACTGATGCTTTAGTTACACTATTTATTCCATAATCCAAAGGAGAGATGGTTTTTGTTTGACATAAGTGAGACATGAGACTATAACAGCTTTGATATCAGCCCACAGGATTCGGAGTTCTCCAAATTTAGTTTTTGTTTCCACTAATTCTGAAATGTTACAACCTGTCTCTAAAATTCTAAAACCACAAAATCCAGAGGACCAAGTATTAACAACAATCTATGGCTCTTCTGCACTCCATTCTGGGAGGATGGTCTTTCTAGAACAACAATTTAATGATGGGAAGAGATGTGACATGATTAAGAAAATTAAAAAATGGGAGAAGTTTCAAAGATCTGAGACCGTTTGATCAAAAGTCTCCTTTTGGAAAAAAAAATACTTTTTTTTCCCAGAGGAGAAAAATGAAATAATTTGGAATGCTGTGCAAGAAATAATAAAAGGTCTATGTCACTTTTCTAAAGCTAATTCTTGTTATTGAATTATACCTAGCTATATTCATAGATCTGAGAAATTAAACTCCAAACACATCATTGAATAATTTCATTTAAATAATTGCTGAGATGAGAAAGAATGAAATCTGACCATGTGTAGCAACATGGATGGAACTTGAGGGTGTTATGCTGAGCGAAATAAGTCAAGCAGAGAAGGACAGATACCATAGGTTTGCATGTATAGGAGGATTAGGAGGAACTTAACTGAGGACCATGGGGGAGAAGAAGGGGAGAAATAGTGGGGGAGAGGGAGGGAGGCAAACCATGAGAGATTGTTGAATGACATGAACAAGCCGAGGGCTGATGGGGGTTTGGGGGTAGGGAAGGGGGGTGATGGGAATGGAGGAGGGCACTTGTCGGGATGAGCACTGGGTGTTATATGGAAAGCAACTTGACAATAAACTATTTTAAATACATAATAAATAAATGCTGAGAACTTGTTCGGTTCCAGACACTATGCAATGGTAAATAAAACATACTTATTTCCTGCTTTCAATTCTGGAACCTGAATAAGATGTAGTAAGCATAATAATGGAGGACACGGGCTTGTGAGAGTTCATATTAGAGATGTCAGTTAGCTTGAATGGTAAGGGAAGACTCTTTGAGAAAGGAACATTGTATCTGAGACTTGAAGGATAAGTTAGGAAAAGGGAGAAGTCTGTGGAAAGTCTGTTTCAAGCTGATGGAATAGCATATGTGAAGCCTTAAGGTAAGAGAAAGAACATGGCACATTCCAGGAACAGAAAGAAGATCAAAAGGATGGAGGATAGAAAGCCAGATTATGCAGACTCTAAAAATAAGGTAATGATTCCGGACGGCATCTGCTGAGGGGAACTTAATGTTTATGATATACCATTTATATATTTAAAAGATCATTCTGTCGAAGGTGAAGAATGGATTGGAATAGAAAATGATGTAGTAGAGGACCGAAGAAGACCCCTTTCTAACAATCATATTCAAGGCCATCATATTTGAATTTTACAATATTGGGGGAAAGGAAAACAGACAGTTTTAATGGAGTTTAGAATTATGGGAGCTACACCGCAGCAATTTCTTACTTGACACATTCCCAAAAGCAAGGGAATCAAGAGCAAAAATAAACTATTGGGATCTCATCAAGATTAAAAGCTTCAGCACGGCAAAGGAAACAATCCACAAAATTAATAGGCAACCAGCAGAATGGGAAAAGATAGTTGTAAATGACATATCAGATAAAGGATTAGTATCCAAAATCTATAAGGAACTCACCAAGATCCACACCCGAAAAAGAAACAGCCCAGTGAAGAAATGGGCAGAAGATATGAACAGACACTTCTCCAAAGAGGACATCCAGATGGCCAACAGACACATGAAACCATGCTCAGTATCCCGTATCATCAGGGAAATAGAAATCAAAACCACACTGAGATACCACCTCACACCAGTCAGAATGGATAAAATGAGCAAATCAGAGGACTCTAGATGCCGGTGAGGATGTGGAGAAACGGGCACCCTCTTACACTGTTGGTGGGAATGTATACTGGTACGGCCTGTCTGGAAAACAGTGCGGAGGTTCCTCAAAAAGTTAACACTAAAACTCCCCTATGACCCAGCAATAGCAGTACTAGGAATTTACAGGAGGGATACACGAGTGCTGATGCATAGGGGCACATGTACCTCAGTGTTCATAGCAGCACTCTCCACAATAGCCAAAACATGGAAAGAGGCTAAGTGTCCATCAACTGATGAATGGATCAAGAAGATGTGGTTTATCTATACAATGGAATACTACATGGCAATGGGAAAGAATGAAATCTGGCCATGTGTAGCAACATGGATGGACCTTGAGGGTGTTATGCTGAACGAAATA
Source organism: Proteles cristata cristata (assembly GCA_017311185.1). Classification (NCBI taxonomy): domain Eukaryota; kingdom Metazoa; phylum Chordata; class Mammalia; order Carnivora; family Hyaenidae; genus Proteles; species Proteles cristata. The sequence goes on from JAESUZ010001749.1 coordinate 62,876, forward strand.
AGTCAGGCAGAGGACAGATACCATATGTTTGCACGTATAGGAGGATTAGGAGGAACTTAATAGAGGAACGTTGGGGAGAAGAAGGGGGGATAGTGGGGGAGAAAGTGGGAGGTAAACCATGAGAGATTGTTTAATGCTGAGAAAAAACTGAGGGCTAATGGTGGTCGGGTGGAGGGGAAAGGGGTGATGGGCATGGAGGAGGGCACTTGTGGGCTGAGTACTGGGTGTTATATGGATACCAGTTTGAAAATAAACTATTTTTTTAAAAATGGTGGGGGATAAGGTTGTAGAGGCATGCAGGGGTCAGATAATTTAAGGTATTGTAGGCTACATTAAGTAATAAGTGTCTTCCTTTAAGTATGATGGGAAGCCAAAACACCACAATACTATTCTTGAACAATCATAATTGTATAGTTCACATTCATCTAATAAATAATTCACCATCTATGCTTGACTTAAAGATCTTACTTTCACAGGAGGCATATAGTTGCATGTCTACATCTAGTTAACCAAAGGTTTTATAGACAACAGAGACCAATTTTACCCAGTTTTTAGTTCAATTTGCAATAGTGATACGTGTTTGCTTGGGTATGGACTGAGTTTACACTGACTTCATATAAACTCAATAAGCCATCAGAGAACAAATGCACATACACTCACTGACAGACTTGGACTCTTAGCTTTAATAATTAAGAAGGTATAATTTCGGGAATCCATGAGAAAAATCATCAATAAGTAAAGTCAGCAGAGGCATTTGTTATCAAATGATATAATTTCCAAGTGGTCTGGAATCAGCCTTTAAATCATTCCCAAAGTTTTGGGCACAGAGTTTACTCTCCAATATTCTGCCTAAAGAAATAGAAGATAGCTTATATTTCCATAGCAAAGGCAAATATCACAAAAAAAAAAAAAAAAAAAAACCTTGCTTTAAAGCTTAGTGTATTTCTGAAGCAAGAAAGAAAAGAACATTTTCCTTTTAGGTGAAAACTATTTTGTGACAATGAGCATATGTATTAAATAATTTTCTTTCTTGAGAGTAATAATAGAATGAGTAAGCCAAAGCAGAAACAAGCAAAATGCAGAAATTCTTGCAATTGCAATTGTCATGGCTTTATCTTACATTCCTCAGAGAGTTCACTTTTGGTTAGTCATTTAAATTCTCCTTTTATTGCTTGTCTTAATCATTTTCTTTAATGATTATTCTTTTTTCCAAGTCAGGAATAGACTTTTTAAAAATATAATTTATTGTCAAATTGGTTTCCATGATTATTCTTCATGTGACTGTCAAATCTTTTCATTGTGAGAGCCTAAATTAGTATTTTGATAGTTCTCCTTATATATATATATAAATTGGGGATACTGTGCCCCAAAAGAACTGAATAAATGCTATCTTATTACCTTGCTACTAGTTAATAAGCACTTTCCAAACTCATTTGGTATGCATTGCAGCTGCTTAAACCAGGAAAGTTTTAGTTTTGCTAATAACATATGCACATATTGAGAGCTGAGCAAATGTTTGAGTATGTAAGTGCAAACATTATTGATCACATAATTAAGCAATGGGAGGTTAAGGCAAGTGAGGATCAACAATGTTAACTGACTTGTCCAAATTTTCACAATTAGTAAACAGCAGAGCTGTAATTTGAGCCCAAGGCTAATTCCAAAACATACGTTATCTTCAACATAACACTGGTTATTGAATAAGTATCTGAATAAATGAATGAAAGAAAAAATTACATAAAGTATGTTTATCATCAGAAATAAAACATTTTCTTGAATAGGTAAAATTCAGGTTCTCTATTCAACAAACACATTTAATTTATCACAAGCTATGCATACAAAGTATAAGTATCATCTCAAACTATAAAAGAAGTTCTTGTTCATAACTAGATTTCTGTAAAAATGTATTTATATGCCTTTCAGTTTTATGTCTTACAGATAAGCAAGTTAAAAATAGAAAAGAGCAATAGAAAATGTGTCAAGGATACGAAGAGACCACAATATATTTTTAAAATTTGTCTTTAGACTCTTGAATGCTGAGAACAAACTAAGGATTGATGGGTGGGGGTGGAGGAGGGGGGAGATGGTCATGGAGGAGGGCACTTGTGGAGAAGAGCAATGGTTGTTATATGGAAACAAACTTGACAATAAACTATTTATAAAAAAATAAAGAAATAAAACAAATAAATAGGTAAATTAAAAAAAAATTGTCTTTAGCCACTACCTCAAAACATGGAGAAAAAGGTATCGTTAATTTTACATTGCAAATTACCCAGATATTTCTACAAATATATATTCATAAATCTTTGTCATACTCTTCACTTTTTGCATACACTACTCTTAATTCATGCACATCTACATATATAATGCATTTAATTAGATTTGCAGTTCAAGTTTTACAAGTTTAATTAGCTCTGTGTGTCTTTCAATGTGTGTTTTTAAGTTCTGTCAGCCAAGAGTTTAATAAATTTGGAGCTGATAAGGGAAAAGATATGATCACAAGAGGCAGTAATACAAAACAAATTATGTTGGGTGGTATTTGGACAGGGTTTCCTAAGAAGAAAACTCCCTCATAGGCAGTCCTAGCCAAAGGCTAAGTCAAGGGGTCTTTACTCAGAAGGGAAAGAGAATGAAGAACTCCTTGGGGATAGAAAGGGATTAAAGAAGGGGTTACGTATCTAGGTGATGTCACTCAACAGCATGGTGGAAAGTCTCTGGGTCAGAGAGCTCTAAAAGGCCATAACAGTTTGGAGTCTTATAAACATAGACTCTATTTTATCAAAGGCCAGAGGATGCAGAGTCAGTTTTCACAGAGTATGCAAATGAGTCAGATCCTAAGTGACTAATAATATGCTTTGGAAGCTATTTTAAAAATAATTTAATATGTACATATTTGAGTTTGGTGCTGGCAGGCTTCTGAGCTAATGGGTTTAATCACACAGTGAAGAAATAACCTAAGGCCCAATACACATATGCCATCTTTGGCTCATCCTTTAAAAAAATTCCAGTGACAATCAGAATAGGGGCGCCTGGGTGGCTTAGTCGGTTAAGCGTCTGACTTTCGCTTAGGTCATGATCTCGCAGTTCGTGGGTTCCAGCCCTGCGTCGGGCTCTGTGCTGACTGCCAGCTCAGAGCCTGGAGCCTATTTCAGAGTCTGTGTCTCCCTCTCTCTCTGACCCTCCCTGCTCACGCTCTCTCTCTCTCTCTCCCCTAGAAATAAATAAAACTAAAAAAAATCCCAGTGACAATCAGAATACAAAAATCACACATTTCAATATCTTTGTACATAATATGTAATTGCTATTATAATTGTTCCTTATTTCAATATCCTTACACACACAAATGTACATATGTGAATATTTAGAGACTAGAGCCATATATAATCAGTCTCTAAGGCCTTTATACTAAATAAAAATAAATGATTTATCTAAATTAAAACGTATATTTAATGTAGGAGATGTTTTTGATAATTTGAAAACGAAAGTTATGGGGCGCCTGGGTGGCTCAGTTGGTTAAGCGTCCGACTTCGGCTCAGGTCATGATCTGCGGTTTGTAAGTTTGAGCCCCGCATCGGACTCTATGCTGACAACTCAGAGTCTGGAGCCTGCTTCTAATTCTGTGTCTCCCTCATGTCTCTGCCCCTCCCCTGCTCATGCCCTGTCTCTCACTGTCTGTCAATAATAAATAAATGTTAAATTCTTTAATTAAAAAAAAGAAAAGGAAAGTTATTGTTTTGATCGGGAGGTAAGTAACCATGCAAGTGCAGTTTCAAAGACAATAGTTCTGACATAAACCAGATATGCATATTCTAATGTAAAGTATACAGACATATTTAAAATATGCATGTGTATCATTATCTGGAAATATTAAAGACAATTCAAACATAGATCAGGATTCCAGTGGAAAACCGTAAATATTTCTCCAACACCCACAGAGATAATATGAATTTCAATGGACATTTTTATAGGTACACCACAATTTTTTCCCTTGAAGAAGATATATATCAACAGAGCAACTCTGAAGAAAATGGAGGAAACAGAGAAGGATAAAATACGTATATGGACTGATTAAAACCTATTTCATGAGTGAAATCCTTTTAGCTACATACACATGGTCAGGTGTATGTTTATAATACTTGTTCTTTCCAACAATGTAGAGTGAAGACAATTTGTTGGCAACAACCTTTGCTCTAGGCATGGCTTCTCATGTTTCAGAAAACCAGTACTCTGATATTACACCAGAAAGCATCCTACCTGGAGTTTTCGGTATGTCAAATGCCATCTCCATTTTCCATCTGTATCAAACTTTACGTTTCATAAGCACCATTCCCTTGGGAACCTAAATGACTACACCTTCTGTGGTGAATTATCCATGTTACAGCATGCACTAGGGGTGCCTGTGTGGCTCAGTCAGTTAAGCATCCAACTTCACCTCAGGTCATGTTCTTGCAGTTCATGAGTTTCAGCCCCACATTGGTCTACACACTGACAGTGGGGAGCCTGCTTGGGATTCTTTCTCTCCCTCTATTTGTCCCTGTCCCACTTGCTCTCTCTTTCTCAAAATAGGTAAATAAAATTTTTAAAAAATAAATAATAATAAAGTTAAAGCAAGAATGGCTTAATGTTTCTCCCTCTTTAATAACAATGTATTTTCTTTAAAATTTTAAAAGATAGGCAAGTAAAAGATTTTTAAGGGAAAGGAAATATTTGAGGTCAGGGGAAATTTCATTTCCCAAAATATGCCATTTGATTTATGGCATACTTCAACTATGCCTAAAGAGATGCTATTTATTTGGATAACTAGTGGAGTAAGTTCAAGACATCTCAGAAATAATTTTATCTCAATTGTATTAAAATATTTTTAAAAATCAAAGAACCAGGGGCGCTTGTGTGGCTCAGTCTGTTAAGCATCCAACTTCAGCTCAAGTAATGATCTCACAGTCCATGAGTTCGAGCTCCACACCAGGATCTGTGCTGACAGTTCTGTGCCGAGCCTGGAGTCTGCTTCTAATTCTGTGTCTCCCTCTCTCTGCTCCTCCCCTGCTTGTGCTCTGTCTCTCTGTGTCTCTCAAAAATAAATAAAAATGTTAAAAAAAATAAATTGAGTTTTATAATGGCTAATGATGTTGAGCATCTTTTAAAAAAATCACTGAAAAAAGATATTTACAGAATATTTTCATGGTGCAATAGTACAGAAATCAGTTGCATTTTTATACACCAATAATGAAGCAACAGAAAGAAAAATCAAGAAATTTATACCATTCCCAATTGCACAAGAAACAGAAAATATATAGGAATAAATGTAACCAAAGATATAAAATATCTGAATGATGAAAACTATAGAAAACTTATGAAGAAAATTGAAGAAGACACAAAGAAATGGAAAAACATTCCATGTTAATGGATTGGAAGAATAAATATTGTTAAAATGTCATTACTACCCAACGCAATCTACACATTCAATGCAATCCCAATCAAAATTTCACCAGCATACTTCTCAAAACTAGAACAAACTATCCTCAAATTTGTATGGAACCACAAAAGACCCCAAATAGCCAAAGCAACATTGAAGAAGAAAACCAAAACGGGAGGCATCCCAATTGTAGACTTTAGCCTCTACTACAAAGCTGTCATCATCAAGACAGTATGGTATTGGCACAAAAACAGACACATAGACCAATGGAATTGAATAGAGAACTCAGAATTGGGGCCACAAATGTATGCCCAACTAATCTTTACCAAGCAAGAAACCGTATCCAATAGAAGAAAACACAGCCTCTTTAACAGATGGTACTGGACAGCAACATGAAGAAGAATGAAACTAGATCATTTTCTCACACCATACACAACAATAAACACAAAATGGATAAAGGACCTGAATGTGAGACAGGAAACTATCAACACCCTAGAGGAGAAAGCAGGAAACAACCTCCTTAACCTCCACTGCAGCAATTTCTTACTTGACACATCCCCAAAGGCAAGGAAAACAAGAGCAAAAATGAACTATTGGGACATCATCAAGATAAAAAGCTTCTGCATGGCAAAGGAAACAATCAATAAAACCAATAGGCAACTGACAGAATGGGAAAAGATAGTTGCAAATGACCTAAAAGATAAAGGGCTAGTATCCAAAATCTATAAGGAACTCACCAAGCTCCAAACCCGAAAAACAAATAATCCAGTGAAGAAATGGGCAGAAGACATGAACAGACATTTCTCTAAATGCCCTAATAAAAGGCACTGGAGAAATAAAAGTCATACAATGAGATACTATGTACAATTTTTATTGATACAGTAACCCCCCACACACACACAAAACCAAAATTACTGGGATTTTTTAATTCTTATGCTTAGCTGCATTTTATAGATTTTAAATCAAAAGAATAAAATGTATTTTTAAATTATTTTCTCTTAATTTAGGAGCTGTTATATTGCTTTACGTAAATAAGTACCAATAACTTGAGAACAAGATACTCATCACGATATCCTCAACACCTAGAACAGAATAGATGTTTAAGATTTCCTTTGTTTGTTTTACTTTTACCTATTTATTTATTTAGATTTAAAACTACTTTATATTTTTACTATTCTTTCTTATTTTTTTATACAAATATAGTTAACATAGGGTGTTAAATACTTTCAAGTGCCTGATATAGTGTTTCAACAATTTTATATATTTCTCAGTGTTTATCAAGACAAATGTATCCTCAGGCCCTTCACCTAAGTCCCCCATCCCTCCACCCACCTTCTCTCTGATAATGATCTGATTGTTCTCTATCGTTAAAGGTCTGTTCCTTGGTCTATCGCTTTTTTCGTTTGTCTGATTTGTTTCTTAAATACCACATATGAATGAAGTCATATGGTATTTATCTTTCTCTGACTTTTCTTGCTTAGCATTATAATCTTTAGATACATACAATTTGTTACAAATGGCAAGATTTCATTATTAAGGCTGAATGATATTCCACTGTGTATATATGCCACTTATTCTTTATCAATTTATCCATCATTGGAAACTGGGGCTGCTTCCATAGTTTGGCTACTATTACTAACGCTGCAATGAACATACAGGTGCGTGCAAATTTTTGAACTTTCATTTTATTTGGGTAAATACACAGTAATGGTATTACTGGATCATATGGTCGTTGAATTTTTAATTTTTTGAAGAGCCTCCTTAGTGTTTTTCCACAGTGGCTGCACCAGCTTAAGGCATTCTCATCAACAATAAAAGAGGGTTCGATGAAAATTACAGAAAACTTAGGAAGGAAATTGAAGAAGACACAACGAAATGGAAAAACATCCCATGCTCATGGGTAGGAAGAATAAATATAGTTAAGATGTCATTACTACCCAAAGCTATCTACACATTCAACGCAATTCCAATAAAAATTGCCCCAGCATACTTCTCAAAGTTAGAGCAAACTATCTTAAAATTTGTATGGAACCACAAAAGACCCTGAATAGCCAAACTAATACTGAAAAATAAAACCAAAGCGGGATGTATCACCATCCCAGACTTTAACCTCTACTACAAAGCAGTCATCATCAAGACAGTACGGTATTGGCACAAAAACAGACATATAGACCAGTGGAACAGAATTGAGAACTCAGAAGTGGACCCAAAAGTATACAGCCAACTGATATTTGACAAGACAGGAAACAATATCCAATGGAAAAAAGACAGCCTCTTTAACAGATGGTGTTGGGAGAACTGGACAGCACCATGCAGAAGAATGAAACTAGATCAATTTCTCACACCGTACACAAAAAGAAACTCAAAATGGATAAAGGACCTGAATGTGAGACAGGAAACCATCAAAACCTCTTTGACCTCCACCGCAGCAACCTCTTACTTGACACATCCCTCAAAGCAAAGGAATCAAGAGCAAAAATAAACAATTGGAATCTCATCAAGATTAAAAGCTTCTGCACGGCAAAGGAAACAACCCACAAAACTAATAGGCAACCAACGGAATGGGAAAAGATAGTTGCAAATGACATATCAGATAAAGAGTTGATATCCAGAATCTATAAGGGGCGCCTGGGTGGCTTAGTCGGTTAAGCGTCCGACTTTCACTTGGGTCATGATCTTGCGGTTCGTGGGTTCGAGCCCCGTGTCGGGCTCTGTGCTGACTGCCAGCTCAGAGCCTGGAGCCTGTTTCAGTCTGTGACTCCCTCTCTCTCTGACCCTCCCCTGCTTACTCTTTCTCTCTCCTAGAAATAATAAATTAAAAAAAAAATTTTTAAAAAAATGACATATCAGATAAAGGGTTGATATCCAGAATCTATAAGGAACTCCACACCCAAAAAACAAACAACCCAGGAAAGAAATGGGCAGAAGATATGAACAGACCCTTCTCCAAAGAGGACATCCAGATGGCCAACAAACATACGAAACGATGCTCAGCATCCCTCCTCATCAGGGAAATACAGATCAAAACGACACTGAGATACCACCTCACACCAGTCAGAGTGGCTAAAATGAGCAAATCAGAGAACACGAGATGCTGGCGAGGATGTGGAGAAACGGGCACCCTCTTGCATTGTTGGTGGGAATGTAAACTGGTACAGCCCCTCTGGAAAACAGTGTGGAGGTTCCTCAAAAAATTAACAATAGAACTCCCCTATGACCCAGCAATAGCACTGCTAGGAATTTACCCAAGGGATATAGGAATGCTGATGCATAGGGGCACATGTACCTCAGTGTTCATAGCAGCACTCTCCACAATAGCCAAAACATGGAAAGAGCCTAAGTGTCCATCAACGGAGGAATGGATCAAGAAGATGTGGCTTATCTCTACCATGGAATACTACATGGCAATGAGAAACGATGAAATCTGGCCATGTGTAGCAACATGGATGGACCTTGAGGGTGTTATGCTGAGTGAAACAAGTCAGGCAGAGAAGGACAAATATCATATGTGTGCACGTATAGGAGGATTAGGAGGAACTTGACGGAGGAATAAGGGGGAGAAGAAGGGGGAAATGGTGGGGGAAAGGGAGAGAGGGGGAAAGGGAGAGAGGCAAACCATGAGAGACTCTTGAATCCTGACAAAAACTGAGGACTGATGGATGTGGGGGGCAGGGGGGATGGGCATGGAGGAGGGCACTCGTGCGGATGAGCACTGGGTGTTATGTGGAAACTAATTTGACAATAAACTATTTGTAAAAAAATAAAAATAAAAAAATAAAGAATAGAGCAATGCCAAAGGGGAAAAAGAAAACAATGAAAGAGGGTTCCTTTTTCTCTATATTCTTGCTAATACTTCTAATTTCTCTTGTTTTTACCATTCTGACATATGAGATGTTATAATCTAATTGTAGCTTTGATTTACATTTCCCTGATGATGAGTCTTATTGAGTATCCTTTCATGTATCTATTGACAACCTGTATGTCTCCTTGGAGAAATGTCTGTTCATGTCTTCTGCCTATTTGTTAACTTGATTATTCCTTTTGGGAGTTTTGAGTTTTATAAGTTTTTTGGGTACTAACCCTTTATCAGATATGTAATTTGTAAATATCTTCGTCCATTCTGTCAGTTGCCTTTTAGTTTGGTGATCGTTCCATTTTCATTGCAGAAGCTTTTTTATTTTGATGAAGTCCCAATAGTTTATTTCTACTTGTCTCGAGAGACATACCTACACAAATGTTGCTGTGGCTGATGTCAGAAGAAATACTGCCTGTGCTCTTTTCTAGGATTTTTATGGTTCTAGGTCTTATATTTAGGTCTTTAATACATTATGAGTTTATTTCTGTGTATAGGGTTAAAAAAAATGGTCCAGTATCATTCTCTTGTGTTGCATGTACCTGTCCAGTATTCGCAACACCATTTATTGAACAAACTTTTTCCCATTGCATATTCTCTCCTCCCTTGTCAAAGATTAATTGACCATATAAGCATGGGTTTATTTCTGGGCTTTCTATTATGTTCCATTGATCTATATGCCAATTCTTGTGCCAGGACCATACTCTTTTGACTACTACAGCTTTGAATATAACTTAAAATCTGGAATTGTGATACACCTAACTTTTTTTCACTCTGGGATTTTCTGTCATTCCATACAAATTTTAGGATTGTGTGTTCTAGTTCCATAAAAATGTTATTGATATTTTGATATTGATTTACATAAATCTGTAGATTGTTTTTTGGCGTATGGACATTCTGACAATTTTTGTTCTCTCAACCCATGAGCATGTAATACCTTACCATGTGTCTGTGTAATTTTCAGTTTCGTTCATCAATGTTTTATAGTTTTGAGAGTACAGGTCTTTTACCTCCTTGAATAAGTTTATTCTTATGTGGGGCGCCTGAGTGGCTCAGTTGATTAAGCGTCCTACTTCGGCTCAGGTCATGATCTCACTGTTCATGGGTTTGAGCCCCGCATTGGGCTCTGTGCTGACAGCTAGCTCAGAGCCTGGAGCTTGCTTCAGATTCTGTATCTCCCTCTCTCTCTGACCCTCCCCTGCTCACGCTGTCTCTCTCTCTCTCTCTCTCTCTCAGAAATAAATAAAACAATAAAAAAATAAAAGTTTATTCTTAAGTATTTTATTATATTTTGTGCAATTGTAATTGGGATTATTTTTTATATTTCTCTTTATTCTGCTTCATTATTAGTGCATAGAAATGTAATTAATTTCTGCACATTGATTTTGTATCCTACAGCTTTACTGAAATAATTTATCAGTTTTACAGTTTTTGCTGGGGCCTTTAGGGTTTGTATATATAATATCATGCCATCTGGAAATAGTGAAAATTTTACTTCTTCTTAAGCAATATGTCTGATTTTATTCCTTTTTGTCATATTGATGTGGCTAGAATTTCTAGTACTATGTTGAAGAAAAGTGGTTAGAGTGGACACACCAGTCTTGATCCTGACCTTACAGGAAACACTCTCAGTATTTCTCCATTGAGTATAATGTCAGCGGGGGAGGGGTTCTTTTTGTTAATATATTTATTCATTTTGAGAGAGAGAGAGAGAGAGAGAGAGGCAGTGCGGGTGGGAGACGGGCAGAGAAAGAGGGAGGAATGGAGACAGAATCCCAAATAGGTTCCATGCTCTGTCAACATTGAGAACTGTGGGTTTTTCATATGTGGCCTTTAGTATGTTGAGGTATGGTCTCTCCAAAGCTACTTTGTTGAAGGTTTTATGATGAATGGATGTTTTATTTTTTCAAATGCCTTTTCTGCATCTATTAAAATGAGCATATGATTTTTAGCCTTTCTCTTATTGATGTGATGTATTATGTTAAGTGATTACACTTGCATCCCAAGAATAAATGCCATATGATCATAGTGAATTACTTTTTTAATTTTTTAATTTTTAAAAATTTATTTCTGAGAGAGAGAGAGGGAGAGAGAGAGAGCGAGAGCGTGAACAGGGGAGGGTCAGAGAGAAAGGCAGACACAGAATCTGAAACAGGATCCAGGCTCAGAGCTGGCAGTCAGTGCATAGCCCGATGCGAGGCTTGAACCCATGAACGTGAGATCATGACCTGAGCCGAAGTCGGACGCTTAACCAACTGAGCAACCCAGGCACCCTCAATTATTTTCTTAACGTATTGTTCATTTCACTTTGCTAATAGTTTGCTGGGGATATCTGCATTCATGTTCATCAGAGATATTAGCCTTTAATTATTCTTTTCTGTGGTATCTTTATCTGGTTTGGTATGAGGGTAATTCTGGCCTCATAGAATGAACTTGGAAGTTTTCCTTGCTCTTATATATTTTTTGGAATAGTTTGAAAATAATAGCTATTAACTCTTCTTTAAATGTTTGGTAGAATTCATGTGTAAAGACATATAGTTTTAGAATTTCATTTGTTGGCACTTTATTGATTACTGATTCAATTTCATTGCTGGTAATCCATCTGTTAAAATTTTCTATTTCTTCCTGATTTAGTTTTGGAAGATTATATGTTTCTAGAAATTTATCAATTTCTTCTAGGTCATCTAATTTGTTGACATTAAAATTTTTCATAATATGATTTTATAATCCTTTGTATTTGTGTGGTGTTTATTGTTATTTCTCCTTTTGCTTTTCTGATTTTGTTTATTTGAGTTCTCTTTCTTTGATGAGCCTATGTAGAGCATTATCTATTTTGTTGATCTTTTAAAAGAATCAGCTTCTGGTATCATTGGATCTGTTTTATTGTGTGTTTTTTTTTTCTTGTTTCTATTTTATTTATTTCTGCTGTAATCTTTATTATTTCCTTCTTTCTTTAAATTTTGAGTTTTGTTGGTCCTTTAACTCTCTTAGGTATAAATCTAGGTTGTTTATTTGAGATACTTCTTGCTCCTTAATGTAGGACTGTATTGCTTAAAATTCCCTCTTAGAATAGCTTTTTGATGCATCCCAAAGATTTTGGACAATTTTGCTCTCATTTTCATTTGTTTCCACATATTATTTTAATTTTCTCTCTGATTTTTGGTGGAAAATGCATTGCTTAGTTGCATGATATTTAACCTCCATATATTTGTGATCTTTACAAAGCTTTTCTTGTGGCTGATTTCTAGTTTCATAATGTTGTGGTCAAAAAGGATGCATAGTATGCCATTGATTTTTTTTCAAATATTTTTAACATTTTATTTATTTCTGAGAGAGAGAGACAGAGAGAGAGAGCAGGGGAGGGTCAGAGAGAGAGGGAGATACAGAATCTGAAATAGGCTCCAGGCTCTGAGCTGGCAGTCAGCACCAAGCCCGACGTGGGGCTTGAACCCATGAACCGTGAGATCATGACCTGAGCCAAAGTCGGAGGCATAACTGACTGAGCCATTCAGGCGCCCCGGCATTGATCTTTTTGAACTTGTTGAGACTTGTTATATACTATATATATGATCTATGCTGGAGAATCTTCCATGTGCACTTGAAATGAATGTGTATTCTGCTCTTTTAGGATGGAATGTTGTGAATATATCTGGTAATTCCACCTGGTGCAATGTGTCATTTAAAGCCACTATTTCTTTGTGGACTTTCTTTCTAGAATATCTGTCTATTTATGTAAATAGGGTACTAAAATCCTCTACTATTATAATATTTTATCAACTACTTCCTTTATGTCTGTTATTAATTGCTGTATGTATTTTGGTGCTTTCACGTAGGGTGCATAAATATTTATACTTAATATTTTCTTTTTAGATTGTCACCTTTAAGATTATATAGTGTCTTTCTTTTACTTAGAGTGTTTGTTTTAAAGTTTATTTTGTCCAATATGAGTGTATCTTCACGAGTTTTATTTTGACATCCTTTTACGTGATAAATACTTCACAATCCTTTCACTTTAAATTTGATGTCTTTTGATCTTAAATGATTTTCTTGTAGGTGCCATACAGATGGTCTTGCTTTCTATCCATTCCACCACCCTCTGTCTTTTATTTTGAACATTTAGTTTATTTACTTTCAAAGTAATGATTGATAGGTATGTACTTATTTTCAAATTTTTACTTGTTTTATGAGTGTTTTTATAATACTTTTCTGTTTTTTTCTCCTGCGTTCTTCTCTTAAGGTTAGTTGTCATTTTTTAGTGACATACTTGGATTCCTTTCTCTTTATTTTTTGGATATCTTTTACTGTGTGTTTTTTTTTTTTTTTGGTTGCTAGTGATTACCATGGTTTCTAAATAAAATTTTTTGCATGAAGCAGTCTATATTAAGTTGATTAAGTTTAATTTGAACAAACTTTTTTACACTCAACACTCATTTTTGGTGTATGATGTCATACTTTACATCTTTTTATTTTTAGATTCCCTTGACTGATTTTTACACATATACTTATCTAGACTGCTTTTCTGATTCCTCCTTCTCTCATTCTTAGTTATGGTCTTTTCTTTCCATGCAAGGTACCCTTAAAATTTTTTTTTGTAAATTTCAACATTTCTTTTATCAAGTTTCTTTTTTCTTCTTTCATAGTTTATTGTCAAGTTGGTTTCCATATACCACCCTGTTCTCATCCCCACAAGTGCCCTCCTCCATGCCTATCACCCCCCTTCCCCTCCCTCCCAACCCCATCAGCCCTCAGTTTGTTCTCAGCATTCAAGAGTCTCTCATGGTTTGCCTCCCTCCTTCTCCCCAACTATTTTTCTCCTTCTTATACCCCATGGTCCTCCATTAAGTTCCTCCTAATCCACCTATACGTGCAAACATATGGTATCTATCTTTCTCTGCCTGACTTATTTCACTCAGCATAACACCCTCAAGGTCCATCCATGTTGCTACACATGGCCAGATTTCATTTTTCTCATTGCCATGTAGTATTCCATGGTATAGATAAACCACATCTTCTTGATCCATTCATCTGTTGATGGACACTTAGGCTCTTTCCAGGTTTTAGCTATTGTGGAGAGTGCTGCTATGAACATTGGAGTACATGTGCTCCTATGCATCAACATTTCTGTATCCCTTGGGTAAATTCCTAGCAGTGCTATTGCTGGGTCATAGGGGAGTTCTATTGTTAGTTTCCTTAGGAACCTCCACATTGTTTTCCAGAGGGGCTGTACCAGTTTACATTTCCACCAACAGTGCAGGAGGGTGCCCGTTTCTCCACATCCTCGCCAGCATCTAGAGTTCTCTGATTGGCTCATTTTAGCCACTCTGACTGGCGTGAGGTGGTATCTCAGTGTGGTTTTGATTTGTATTTTCCTGATGAGGAGCGATGCTGAGCATCGTTTCATGTGTCTGTTGGCCATCTAGATGTCCTCTTTGGAGAAGTGTCTGTTCGTATCTTCTGCCCATTTCTTCACTGGGTTGTTTGTTTTTCGGGCGTGTAGTTTGGTGAGTTCCTTATAGATTCTTGATATTAACCCTTTATCTGATATGTCATTTGAAACTATCTTTTCCCATTCCGTTGGTTGCCTATTAGTTTTGTGGGTTGTTTCCTTTGCAGTGCAGAAGCTGTTAATCTTGATGAGGTCCCAATCATTTATTTTTGCTCTTGATTCCCTTGCTTTTGGGGATGTGTCAAGTAAGAAGTTGCTGCGGTGGAGGTCAAGGAGGTTGTTTCCTGCTTTCTCCTCTAGGGTTTTGATGGTATCCTGTCTCACGTTCAGGTCCTTTATCCATTTTGAGTTTATTTTTGTGCATGGTGTGAGAAAATGATCTAGTTTCATACTTCTGCATGTTGCTGTCCAGTTCTCCCAACACCATCTGTTAAAAAGGCTGTCTTTTTTCCATTGGATATTCTTTCCTGCTTTGTCAAAGATTAGTTGGCTGTACACTTTTGGGTCCACTTCTGAGTTCTCAATTCTGTTCCATTGGTCTATGTGTCTGTTTTTGTGCCAATACCATACTGTCTTGATGATGACAGCTTTTTAGTAGAGGCTAAAGTCTGGGATGGTGATCCCTCCCGTTTTGGTTTTATTTTTCAGGATTACTTTGGCTATTCGGGGTCTTTTGTGGTTCCATACAAATTTTTGGATAGTTTGTTCTAGTTTTGAGAAGTATGCTGGTGCAGTTTTGATTGGAATTGCATTGAATGTGTAGACTGCTTTGGGTAGTAATGACATCTCAACTATATTCTTCCTATCCATGAGCATGGAATGTTTTTCCATTTCTTTGTGTCTTCTTCAATTTCCTTTATAAGTCTTCTATAGTTTTCATCATACAGATCTCTTGTATCCTTGGTTAGGTTTATTCCGAGGTATTTTATGGTTTTTTGTGCAATTGTGAATGGGATCAGTTTCTTGATTTCTCTTTCTGTTGCTTCATTGTTGGTGTATAAAAATGCAACCAATTTCTGTACGTTGATTTTATACCCTGAAGTTTTGCTGAATTCTTGGATCAGTTCTAGCAGGCTCCTGATAGATTTTTTCAGGTTTTCTATGTAGAGTATCATGTCGTCTGTCAAAAGTGAAAGTTTGACTTCTTCTTTGCCAATTCTGATGCCTTTGATTTCCTTTTGTTGTCTGACGGTTGATGCTAGGATTTCTAGCACTATGTTAACCAACAGTGGTGAGAGTGGATATCCCTATCGCGTTCCTGATCTCTGGGGGAAAGCTCTCCGTATTTCCCTATTGAACATGATGTTAACTGAGGGCTTCTCATAGATGGCTTTTATGATGTTTAAGTAAGTTCCTTCTATCTAGACTTTCTAGAGAGTCTTTATTAAGAAATGGTGCTGTACTTTGTCAAATGCTTTTTTTGCATATATTGAAAGAATCATACAGTTCTTATCTTTTCTTTTGTTGATGTGTTGTTTCACATTGATTGATTTGCGAATATTGAACCAGCCCTGTAACCCAGGAATTAATCACACTTGACAATGGTGGATAATTCTTTTTATATGCTGTTGGATTCAATTTGCAAGTATATTGTTGAGGATTTTTGCACCCGTATTCATCAAGGATATTGGCCTGTAGTTCTCTTTTTTTGCTGGGTCTCTGTCTGGATTGGGAATCTAAGTGATGCTGGCTTCATAAAATAAGTCTGGAAGTTTTCCTTCGATTTCTTATTTTTTCAAAAAGTTTGAGAAGAATGGGTACTAATACTGATTTAAATATCTGATAGAAATCCACAGAGAAGCCATCTGGCCCAGAGCTATTATTTTTTGGGAGATTTTGGATAACTGATTCGGTTTCCTCACTAGATATGGGTCTGTTCAGGTTTTCTATCTCTTCCCGTGTGTATTTTGGTAGTCTGTGTGTGTTTAGGAGTTTTTCCATTTCTTCCAAGTTGTCCAATTTGTTGGGATATAGTTTTTCATAATATTCCCTGTTAATTGTATTTCTGAGGGGTTGGTTTCAATAAGTCCATTTTCATTCATGACTTTGTCTATTTGAGCGCTCTCTCTTTTCTTTCTGAGAAGCCTGGCTAGAGGTTAAACAATTTTGTTTATTTTTTTAGAAAACCAACTCTTGGTTTCATTCATCTGTTCAACTGTTTCTTTGGTTTCCATAACGTTTATTTCTGCCCTGATTTTTATTATTTCTCTTTTTCTACTGGGTTTGGGATGCTCTAGTTGCTCTCCCTATAATTGCTTTAGGTGAGCGGTTAGATTTTGCACTTGCGCTTTTTCTAATTTCTTGAAGTAGGCCTGGAATGCAATTTATCTTCCTCTGAGGACTCCCTTCACTACATCCCATAGAGTTTGGATTGTTGTATTTTCATTTTCATTTTTTTCCATATATTTTTAAATTTCTTCTCTAATTGCCTGACTGGCCCATTCGTTCTTTAGTAGGGCGCTCTTTAACCTCCATGTTTTTGGAGGTTTTCCAGACTTCTTCCTGTGATTGATTTCGAGATTCATAGCATCGTGATCTGAAAGTGTGCATGGTATGATCTCAATTCTTTTATATTTATTGAGGGCTGCTTTATGTCCCAGTATGTGGTCTATCTTGGAGAATTTGCCATCCCCACTGGAGAAGAATGTTAATTACATGGCCTCAGGATGTAGAGTTCTAAATATATCTGTCAAATCCATGTGGTCCACTGTGTCATTTAAGTCCATTGTGTCTTTATTGATTTTCTGTATGGTTGCTCTATCCATTGCTGTATGTGGAGTATTAAAGTCCCCTACTATTAGCACGTTCTTATCTATAAGAGTGTTTCTGTTTGTAATTGTTTTATGTATTTAGGTGCTCCCATATTTGGTGTGTAGACATTTATAATTGTTAGCTCTCCCTGATGTATAGACCCTGTTACTATTATATCATGCCTTTTTTCATCCTTTGTTACTGTCTTTACTTTAAATTCCAGTTTGTCTAAGTATAGCTACTCCAGCTTTCTTTTGACTTCCAGTAGCATGATAGATATGTCTTCATCTCCTTACTTTCAATCTGAAGGTGTCGTCCAGACTAAAATGAGTTTCTTGTAGACAGCAAATAGATGGATTTAGGTTTTTTATACATTCTGCTACCCTATGTATTTTTATTGGGGCATTTAGTCCTTTTACTTTCAGTGTTATTATTGAAAAATATGGGATTAGAGCCTTCCTGTCCTTTGTGGATTCATGCTTGTGGTGGTGTCTCTGGTATCTTGAATTCCTTGCAACATTCCCCTCATAGAGTCGCCCTCAGGATTTCTTGTAGGGCTGGTTTAGTGGTGACGCATTCTTTCAATTTTTGTTTATTTGGAAAGACTTTTATCTCTCCTTCTATTCTGAATGATAGGTTTGCTGGATATAGGATTCTTGGCTGCATTTTTTTTTTTTCTGTTCATCACTTTGAAGATCTCCTGCCATTCCTTTCTGGCCTGCCAAGTTTCATTCGATAGGTCTGTCACCATTCTGTTAGGTTTCCCTTTATCTGTTAGGGCCCTTTACTCCCTAGCTACTTTCAGAATTCTCTCTGTTCTTATATTACCAGTTTCACTATGATATGTCTAGCAGAAGATCGATTCAAGTTACGTCTAAGTAGAGTTCTCTGTGCCTTTTGGATTTCAACCTCAGTTTCTTTCCCCAGATTGTGCAAGTTCCCTGCTATATTTTGTTCAAGGACTCCTTCAGCACCTTTCCCTCTCTTTTCCTCTTCTGGAATTCCCATGATAAGGATATTATTCCATTTGATTATATTGTTGAGCTCTCAAAGTCTCCTTTCTTTTCCTGAATTAGTTTATCTCTCTTTTTCTCAGCTTACCTTTTATCTATAATTTTGTCTTCTAAATCACTTATTCTCCTTACTGCCTCTCCAATCCATTGGACGCCTCCATTTTATTTTGAGTCTCATTTATAGCATTTTTTAATTCACCACATCTATTTTTAAGCTCCATAGTCTTTGTAGCAATAGTTTTTCTGATGTCTTCCATGCCTTTTTCAAGCCCAGCGATTAAGTCTATGACTGTTGTTCTAAAATCTTGTCCAGTTATTTTGCTTATATCTGTTTTGAGCAGTTCTTTAGCTGTCAATTCTTCCTGGAATTTCTCTGGAGGAGAGATCTTTCATTGTCTCATTTTGGTTAACTTTCTATCTCTTCTTAGTTTTAAAAGCCTGTTATGCACTCTGCGCCTGTGAGTGCCGCTGTACGAAAGAAGACTCCTTCACTTTCCAGGGCCTGTCTGTTCAGAAAGTCTTCTTTGAATGGTATCTCTTGGTCTCTCCTGTTGTGACCTAGGTTATTTTATTTTCCTACCCGTAGTGGTATTTGGGACTCTCTACCATGTGTACTTTGGCTTGTTTCTTGAGGTAGCCCTGGAAAAGAAAAAACACAGACAAACACACAGGGAGGGAACAAAGGCACACAAACATACAGACAAATCCAACAAACATGCAAACTGAAGTGAAAAACGAAAAAGAGAAAAGAAACAGGAAGGAGGGAAGGAAAATTATAAGAAATAAAAATACATTATAAAGGGGGAAAAAGAAAAAAAGAAAAGGAAAAAAAAAGAAACCCAATAGACAAAGGACAGTCTAAAGCATATAACCCAATTTCCCAGCTACCAATAAATAGCCAGGTGTTTGCAATGCTGGTGGAAGAGCATAGAGAAAGAGAGAAATGACAGGGCGGTGATGAAGCGAAATTGGAAATGAAATGAGCAGGCAGAAGGAATAAGAGGTTTTTTTTTCAAAAGGAGAAAGAATGGACTATGGTTGGATATGAGGCAAAAGAAATGACGATGATGTTAACCAGAGAAACTATATAGTCTGATTACTCCAGAGAGAAAGAAATGAAAAGGTAGCAGTGAAGGTGTAGAATTTCCATG
This sequence comes from Proteles cristata cristata, assembly GCA_017311185.1. Classification (NCBI taxonomy): domain Eukaryota; kingdom Metazoa; phylum Chordata; class Mammalia; order Carnivora; family Hyaenidae; genus Proteles; species Proteles cristata. The sequence continues at coordinate 82,503 of JAESUZ010001749.1, forward strand.
TAGAGAATGGATTAAATGTGATTGTTTAAGCAAGCCAGTGACCAGAATTAATCAGGGTAGTGCGTCCATGTTGGTCTTGCCCTGGCTCCGGTTAAAAAAAAAAAAAAAAAAAAAAAAGGAAGCGGGCAGCTCTCTAGCAGGGATGTGCGTTGTTTGGTCCAGTGCGTCCAGTGGGAGTCCTGCCTTGGCAGTTGGGTGAAAAGTTGCGGTGCCCAGCCCCTTCTTAAACCAAGCATTGATACTCATTCTTTTTGGTGTGATCTCCCTGTGCCTGGGGCGTAACCAAAGTGGGCCATGCTCTATATCCCAAGCAAGACCTCATTTCCAGACCTCAGTCTGCACGCCCCATTGAAATTACCCAAAATATAAACTCGCAGGCGAGCCCCTCAGAGCAGTTTCAAGCCTCTCGCCTTTCCCCTGGGGTTCAAGCCAGAAGCCACTGTTGCTGTCTCCTCCAGGTCGGGCTGGCATGCGAGGAGCAGTTTCATCCCGGGGTCGCCCGGGACGAGTGCGTCCCGCCTAAGGTCATCTGGAGAACAGGTAACCAGATTCTTGTGTGTCCCGAGAGGAGGTTTTTCTTTTCTCCAGCCACAGGGACAGTGTCTTGAGCAGTTCACTCTTTTTTCCCCTAGACTCACTGTGGCTGCCCGCAGAGGGGGATTGCCCCGCTCCCTCTGTGTCTCCGGTCCTGGCCCGATATCTTCCCATTTCGAACTCACACTATAAGGTTTTCTCAGCGGGCTCTGTCTCCTTTTCTTCCCGAACTCTGTAAGGGTTCCTATGGCTCCAGGACTTCTCTGTGTGAGATATGGGGGCTAGTGAAATGTACAGACCTCCCTACTTCTTTGCCATCTTGCCTTTATTCTTGGATATTGTTCCATTTGTTTGTATTACTCAGTTCTCGAATTCTACTTTTGTGCTCCTGGATCAGTTTATCTCTCTTTTTCTCGGCTTCCTGTTTTTCTATAATTGTGTCTTCTAATTCACCTATTGCCCTCTCTGCCTCTCCAGTCCATCAACTGGACCCCTCCTTTTTGTTATGCACCTCATTTATAGCATTTTAAAATTCATCATTACTATTTTTATGCTCGATAGTCTTTGTAGCAACAGCTTCTCTGATGTCTTCCATGCCTTTTTCAAGCCCAGCAATTAATTTTATGACTAATGTTCTAAATTCCTGTTCAATTATGTTGCTTATATCTGTTTTGAGCAGTTCTTTAGGTGTCACTTCTTCCTGGAATTTCTTTAGAGGAGAGATGTTCAGTTTCATAATTTTGGCTAGCTTTCTGTTTCTTGTCAGTTTTAATTTTTTTATTTTGTTTTTAATGTTTTTTTATTTATTTCCGAGAGAGAGAGAGAGAGAGAGAGAGAGAGAAGCATGAGCAGGGGAGGGTCAGAGAGAGAGAGGGAGACACAGAATTGGAAACAATCTCCAGGCTCTGAGCTAGCTAGCTGTCAGCACAGAGCCCGACAGGGGGCTCGAACCCACGAACCGTGAGATGATGGTCTGAGCCAAAGTCAGACGTTTAATCGACTGAGCCACCCAGGCGCCACTGCCTGTTGTCAGTTTTAAAAGCTCGTTATGCGCTCTGCATCTGTGACTACTGTTATCTTAAAGTAGGCTTATTGACTGTCTAGGGCCTGTACGTTCAGGTACTGTTCTTTTAATGATGTCTCTTGGCCTCTTTTGTTTAGACTTTGATTATTTTATTTCCCTACTTGTAGTGATATTTGGTACTCTCCACCCTGTGTACTTTGGCTTGTTTCTTGAGGTAGCCCTATGAAGCTATCTTTGTAGTGGACTCCGTCCCTTTTACTCCAGCCTCTTGCAGTTCAGAGTTTTTCTCCATTAGCCCTTCTTTGTTTGAAAGATGCAGGGATGAGATTGCAAACACCCTATTTCTCTGCCATCTTGCTGCCTTCTGAAATGAAGACTTTTAGAAACATATCTTTGATTTTAATGGATCTTCATAAAGTTTTTCACACATGCTATTTCTTTGGTTTCCAAACTGTCCCCTAAACGTCCTGGCCCGTCCTCTGGATTCTTGAACTTGTGCTGTTATTTTCTTGCTTTCATTGATTCACTGGAAGCATCATTTCCTGAAATCTCTGGATAAGGTTCAAAGTTTCCAAAGGCTCTCTGAGCACACATGGAACTTCTCCCAGAGGAGCGAAGAGTTGGCACCCCACACCAGGCACCCCCCAAATTTTAAGACATGCAGCTGAGAGAAAAGGCCTCCAAATATCTTACTGAAAAACAAAGGGGCCGCCAGACAACACAAGAGCTGGGGCAACTCTCTATAATTTTGTTAAGACTGATAGTTTCAAATACAATAAAATAATCAACTAGTGTTTAGAAGCTATCATTTTACTATTATAAAGATTAATTTGAAAGTTATAATTGAAAGCTAACTCAAAATATTTACCTCTAACTTCAAGTTGGTTCAACTGGTTGAGGACTTGAAGGTCAAAAGAAAACAAATTATGGTCACTGTTTTTTATTTACTTAATAGGTCCAAACGAAATGAACAAGAATAATTATAAGGGAAAACAGCCAGGTACAACATGAATTATCTCTTGAACCAGTGGAATGTTTGAATCCAATTTCCGAGATAACAAATCTTTACTGTAATAAGATTCCCAAATCTAGGAATAACATTCTGAAGAATGAAATAAAAATAATACTATGGAAAATTAAGCAAGGAATATTTTGCTTTAGTAACTTCTAGTTATTTTTAACCAGTTTATATACTCAATATAAGGCAACTCATTGAGATACAATGATTCAAACAATATGTCTTTAGAAAATATGAACTAGGCTATAGTCCTGCAAAAGCTTCACAGAGAATGGGCCATGTAATTTCTGTTACATATGAGACTAAGCACTTCCTCCCAATCACTCTGGTGGGCTCTCAGTTGTAGGAGTATGTGGGGAGGGGACATTTATATTTGTTAAATGCAATGTTTTGACCTTTAGAGTTGTGCTTGACAAATTGAGCTAAATAATTAACATTAAGAAACTCAAAAATTCTGCAACTGGAGAAATGCTAAAATTATTTGCTTCCAATATATTTTTCTGGTAATCAATTAATAAAAGAGAAAATGTTATTAAATTGAATTATTATTTATTAGGAAATGAATGGAATAATTTTATCCTAGTAAACATCAGGGTGGATAAGGATAAGGAAGTTATGTGAAGGGAAAGTAGTATCTATACTTCTTTTTTTTTTAAATATTTTTATTTATTTCTTAGGAGAGAGAGAGAGACAGCGTGAGCAGGGGAGGGTCAGAGAGAGAGGGAATCACAGACTCTGAAACAGGCTCCAGGCTCTGAGCTGGCAGTCAGCACAGAGCCCGACGCGGGGCTCAAACCCACGAACCGCGAGATCATGACCCAAGCGAAAGTCGACGCTTAACCGACTAAGCCACCCAGGCGCCCCTATACTTCTTGCCAGGCTTTTCATTGCTAAAGTCCTACTCTTTTAAAATTCTTTAGTATTTGTTTTATTCCCTGGAGATTCCTTCATTCACATGTGTACAAGGAACTATTTTCTAAGTTAATCTGATGACTTATTTGCTTCATTTCAATTTTACAGAATGATTTCAGAACTCAAAAAACAAATGAAGGGGCACCTGAGTGGCTTGGTAGATTCAGTGCCCTACTTCAGCTCAGGTCATGACCTCATGGTTTGTGAGTTCAAGCCCCACATCAGGCTTGCTGCTGTCAGCACAGAGCCTGCTTCTGATCCTTTGTCCTCTTCTCTCTCTTCCCCTCCCTGCTCGCTTGCTTGCTCTCTCTCCCTCTCTTTCTCTCTCAAAAACAAATATATAAATAAACATTTTTAAAAAACATTGAAATAGTTGTCCAACATTACTCTTGCTTTTTCCCAATTACGTGTGTTAGACAATTAGAAGAAATCATCAAACCAGAAGGAAGAGACAATTAGAAGAATTCATCAAAGCAAAAGGAAGAGAAGAGAAATAAATCTCAGGAATCACAAAAATTATTTCAACAGAATACAGGTAGCAGTCCATCACAGTCTGGGTACTTTCAACAGTGTGATAGTTTGACAATTCTACGCACCTAAATTATTAGGTGGGAGAGGGGGAGTTTGCAATGTTTTTGAGAAGGGGCACCTGGATAGCTCAGTCGGTTAAGCTTTCAACTCTTTGTTTCAGCTCAGGTCATGATCTCATGGTTTCATGAATCCGAGCCTCACATTGGTCTCCAAGCTGACAGTACACAGTCTGCTTGGGATTTCCTGTCTCCCTCTCTCTCTCTCTCGGCCCCTCTCCCACTTATGCTGCCTCTGTCTCTGAAAATAAATAAATGAACTTTAATAAACTTATAAAGTTTTTTAGACACATCAGGATAAAATGTTATGGTTTCTGAACATCTATATTTCATTTAATACCTATAACCTCATGACCCATGATGATCCATATTCCCATCCCCAAATTTATCCCTGAGCAGCAGAGTAATAAATATCAAACATTTATACATCAATGTCCCAAATGACACAAAAATTCCCAATTTTTTAAATGTTTTTCTATTTTTTATTTTTATTTATTATTTTTTTTATTTTTTTTTATTTTTTTTTACAAATAGTTTATTGTCAAATTAGTTTCCACATAACACCCAGTGCTCATTCCCACAAGTGCCCTCCTCCATGCACATCCCTCCTCCCCCCCACATCCATCAGTCCTCAGTTTTTGTCAGCATTCAAGAGTCTCTCATGGTATGCCTCTCTCCCTTTCCCCCACCATTCCCCCCCTTCTTCTCCCCCTTGGTCCTCAGTTAAGTTCCTCCTAATCCTCCTATATGTGCAAACATATGATATTTGTCCCTCTCTGCCTGACTTATTTCGCTCAGCATAACACCCTCAAGGTCCATCCATGTTGCTACCCATGGCCAGATTTCATTGTTTCTCATTGCCATGTAGTATTCCATGGTATAGATAAACCACATCTTCTTGATCCATTCATCTGTTGATGGACACTTAGGCTCTTTCCAGGTTTTAGCTATTGTGGAGAGTGCTGCTATGAACACTGGGGTACATGTGCCCCTATGCATCAGCACTCCTGTGTCCCTTGGGTAAATTCCTAGCAGTGCTATTGCTTGGTCATAGGGAAGTTCTATTGTTAACTTTTTGAGGAACATCCACACTGTTTTCCAGAAGGGCTGCCCCAAAATGTTTTTTTTAATTTATTTTTGAGAGACAGATAGAGGCAGCATGAGTAGGGGAGGGTCAGAAAGAGAGGGAATCACAGAATCCAAAAAAAAAAAAAAAAAACAGGCTCCATGCTCTGAGATAGCTGTCGATGCAGGGCTCGAACCCAGAAGCTGTGAGACCATGACCTGAAGTGAAGTCAGATGCTTAACTGACTGAGCCACCCAGACACCCCAAAAATTCCCAATTTTGATCCTCATGATGTGTTCCTTATTGAAAATTAAAAGCACTCCCTGCTCAATTCTGAAGCCTGGCCTCATTGGCTTTAAATCCTCACTTTCCAAATCAGGGTAAAATAGGCTTTTCGTCTAAACCAAAGCTATCAAGTAAACTTCTGCTTCTGTCTGTATTTTTCCCCAGGTAACATCACTACTATTTACCCAGTAGCACAAGCAAGAAATTTAATAGTAGTAAAAGATTTCTCCCTCTTCCTGCCTGTGGCCACCATTCAACATGCCAGCGCACACACATGCACGCACACACAGAGTCACTATGAGAATTCTATCTTCCATAACTCTCTCCAATCCTTACCCTTATTATCTCAACAGTCACTAATCTAGATGAAACCCACAATGTCCCTCTCCATGGTAACAGTTTTCAAACTTCACCATTGACATGAGAAATATATTTCTAACACAAAATTTTATATCACTCCTTCCAAAATGAGACCAAAAAAAAAAAAAGATTGTGAGAAGAACCTATGAGGGAGAAAAAACTGTGAAACACTCTCCAATTGTATAATTTTTAGAGTACGAGTGTCATTGTTGAGTTCTCTCTTCCCCCATCCTCCACCAATTCCTGTTCATCCTAACTCCAGAAAGTCTCTAATATTTACAACTACTTTTCCATACCTATTGTTACTACATTAATTCAGGCCTTCTTATTTTTATAGCCTTCCCTTTTGCCAAAATATAAATGCTTTGTATGTAAGGTTTTGTTTGCTTGTTTGTTTGTTTGTTTTTGCTTATAAAAATAACATAGAGGCGCACCTGGTGGCTCAGTCAGTTAAGCATTTGACTCTTGATCTCAGCTCAGGTCTTAATTCCAGGGTTGTGAGTTCAACTTCCATTATGTGCTCCACATTGAACATGAAGCCTACTTTAAAAAAAAGTAACACAAACTACTTACATCAAAAAATTTTCAGCAAAAGCAGAGACGTCTAGTGAAAAAAATTAAAATCATCTGCTATCTCACTTTTAAGATATTTCCATTGTCGCTATTTTGATGTAAATCCAGACCTTTCTCTTAGGAATTTTCCTTCTTCCTTTGTATATTTTTCTCTCTCTTCCTTTTTCCTTTCCTTCTTTCTCTTCCTATTATGTCTAAACTTTTTGTGAAACTTCTATTATGCACCAGTCACTGTGTTAATTGCCTGTGATATGCATGTGATATATACATATAATGGTGATATACATGTGAACAAGACAAATTTACTTTCACCAAACATCTTCTAGTGGAAGAAATAGGCAACAAAAACTAATTACAGATTGTGATTAGTGCTATGAGAGATATAATAAATATTATGTTATGATGAGAAATGACAGGGGAACTTAATATAGATGTGGTAATCAGGAAAGGCCTCTTGGAGAAGGTGATATGTAAACTAAATCCTGAAGTATAAGAAAGATCCATTTGGAAAAAAAAATAGTGAAAATGGCGTCTCACAAAGGTCCATTTTCAAAGTCCATGTTCAAGGAGCTTGAGGTGAGGGAGAAGGAAAAAATTAACATGGGCTTATGCTAAATATATTTTTCTGTAACTTTTCATTTAATATATAGTGAATAACAACAAATGTACATCAACATTTTTAATATCACTAGTAAAGATGTAGATTTTTACTGCTTTTAAATTTTATTTTCATTTCCGTATAGTTAGCATATTGTGTTATATTAGGTTTAGGTGTACAATATAGTGATTCAACAATTCTCTGCATTACTTAGTCCTCATTAAAATCAGTGTACTATTTAATCCCCATGATCTATTTTACCCATCCCCCTACCACCTTCCGTCTGGTAATCATCAGTTTGTTTTCTATAATTAAAAATCTGTTTCTTGGTCTGCGCCGCTCTCTCCCTCCACTTCCCTTTTGCATGTTTGTTTTGTTTCTTAAATTCCACATATGAGTTAAATCTTATGGCATTTGTCTTTTTCTGATATTTCACTTAGCATAATACACTCTAGGTGCATCCATTTTGTTTTACCTTGGGAAACTGTGGCCACTTGTAAACCGCACATGAGTTTTCTTTCTTTTTTTTACTTTTCTTATTTTAATGTTTACTTATTTATTCTTTTTTTTTTTTTACAAATAGTTTATTGAAAAGTTGGTTTCCATATAACACCCAGTGCTCATCCCCACATCAGTTTTCTTGAATAGCATATGTGCATATCACATTTTACACATATCTGAGAACTTTCTTGATATAATATTTCTACAACTAAACTTTCTATTTAGGAATTTACAGACAATGTTAAGAATTTTAACATATATTATCACTATTCCCTTCAGATTTGTGTTACCAATTACACTCCTGGGGGTAATTATTGAAAGCTTATCATATTCTTATCAACACAGTGTACTATATTTTTTCTTATGGCATTCTGGATATGGGGTCTGATATCTCGTTTTAATTTGCATTTCCTTGATAATTATTGATATAAAATATATTTATTATGCCAATTTTCCATCTTTCTACTGGATAATTTTCTTTCTCTTTTTGATTTAAGAATTCCTTACATGTTAATATAACTATCACATATGCAAAAGTCGCTTTCCCAATTCTTTCTTTTTTAAAGTTTATTTTGACATACTTTTAATTACTGTACAGTCTAATCTGTCATTCTTTTTCATTATAATTTCTGTGTTTTTTAAAACATTCATAGAAAGACTTTCCCCATGACAGAGATTTTATAAACATTGATTTATATTTTCCAATAGTATAATTTTAATTTTTTCCTTTAAATATTTTTCCATCTTCAATATTTGGATAAGGTATAATATAGAGATATGTGGCAGAGATAATAGTGATCACCAACATTTCCACTATTTTCTCTCAGTTTCCAAATCCTTCATTATTGGGAAAGATCATATGACTAGTTCTGGTGGCTTATGGAAAAGAAAAGAATCAACTCACAACTACAGCTATGTCTTTCCCTTCTGCCATGTCTAAGGAGAACATGTGTTCCAGGAAGTGCAACTATAACTTATGTGTCCCCTTGTCAGCAGCCAATTGACATGTAGTTTAAAATAATCCTTGAAGAGAGGGCAAGATGGCGGAGAAGTAAGGGCTCCATACTTGCACTCGCGCCCATACATCACACAGAAAAGATCTGAAGCCATTGGAAACCTTACAAAACCTGAGAGACTGGGAGAAAAAGGACACAGAATCCACTGAGAGAGACTTCTAATGTGAGTGCGAACCGGGGAAGATAAAATCGGGCCGGGATCGGAGACTCCAGGGTGGGAGGCGATCCCCCTCTACCCTCTACGGGGAGTGAGAGGGGAAAAGGAGAGAGTCCGAAACAGAAAAACCTCCACTCAGAGGGGGGAAAACCTCCGCTCGGTGCATAGAAAGACCGTACTTGCCAAATACCTGCACACCAGGTCCCCTCGCGCCAACTGGTCCTGGGGGGACTGGGCACACAAATTGCTTCTTTGTGCTGCTCCTGGAGGTTGGATTTCAGAGCAGCGGCGCGCCTGCCGCCATTGTAGCTCCAGGGCGGCTGGGGCCCCTGAAAGAGCCGCGCTGACACCGGGCGTCCGCGCTCCTGGCTGGCTGGAACTCGAGAGGGAAGGCAAAGAGCTAAAAACTGGGAAATTTGCCTGTGAGTTCGTGTTTTGGGTGATGAGCCATAGAGGGACCCAGTTTTCCTCACTCCAGCGGGCTCGGGCTCAGAGCACCCGGCAGGCAAGCCCCCGCCCATGCTCCCCAGCCCGACCCAGAGAAGGAAGAAGCGATTCTGACTCCACCCCCAGAGCTCAGCAGGGGGCTTGAAATTGCCCGAAGGGGATGCCTGGGAAGCTGTGTCTAAGGCAATTGCAGCGGACCACGCAAACGGGGATTTGGAGATTGGGACTGGCCTGGGTTGAAGAATGCAACCAACTTTGGCTGGGCCCCCGGTACAGGGAGTTTACACGCCCAAAAAAGTGAGGTGCAGCGCTTGGTTCAAGAAGGGACTGGAGCACCGTCACTCTCCTCCCCACAACCGCCAAGGCAGAGCTCCCGCCTGAGGCATTGGATCACGCCACGCCCATCCCTGCCTGAGAGATGCCCTCCTCGCTTTTTTTTTCCTTTTTTTCTTTTTTTCCCTTTTTTCTTCTTTCTTTTTTCCCCTTTTTTTTCTCTTTCTTTTTTTCTTCTTCTTTCTCTTTTCTCTCCTTTTTCCCCAGAACACTGACCTGATTAACTCCCGTCGCCAGCTTGCTTAAACAATCACAACGAGTCCATTCTGTAAATGTAAATTCTACACCTACCGACATTTTCAGCTCTTTCTCTCAGGAGTAATTACACTATATAGTTTCTCTGGATAATTCTAGCATCCTTCTCACCTATCCAACCATATTCTACCCTTTACCTCTCTGAAAAAAGGTTCTTATCCCTTTTGCTGTTCATTCTATTTCCAATTGTACCTCATCCCGCCCTGCCTTCTCTCTCTTTCTCTCCGCTGTTCAACAAGCACTGCATACACACGGCTATTTAACTGTAGCTGGGAAATAGAGGTATATGCTTTAAACCGTTCTTTGTCCATCGGTTTTCTTCTTTTTTCCTTTTCTTTTCCCCTTTTTGACCTTTTTATATATTTTATACTCCCTACTATTCATCCTCCCTCCTCCGTCTTTTCTCTTAACTTTTTCGTTTTCCCTCTCGCTTTCCATGTTAGTTGAATTAGCCTGTGCGTTTGTGTGCTCCTGCTCCCTGTGTGTTTGTCTGTCTGTTTTCTTTTCCAGGGCTACCTCAAGAAACAAGCTAGAGTACACAAGGTGGAGAGTCCCAAATATCACTACGAATAGGAAAATAAAATAACCAAGGTCCCAACAAGAGAGACTGAGGGATACCATTCAAAAAACACTCTCTGAAAGGATAGGCCCTGGAAAGTCAAAGAGTCTTCTTGGATAGAGCAGCGCTCATAGAAACAAAGAGCATAACAGGTCTTTAAAACCAACAAGAGCCGGAAAGCTAACTAAAATGACGAAACGAAAGAGCTCTCCTCCAAAGAAACTCCAAGAAGAAATGACAGCTAATGAACTGCTCAAAACAGATATCAGCAGCATAATTGAACAAGATTTTAGAATAATAATGGTAAAATTAATAGCAGGGCTTGAAAAAAACATAGGGGACATCAAAGAAACTATGGCTACAGACAGAATGGAAAATAAAAATAGACATGAAGAATTAAAAATGCGATAAATGAGATACATAATAAATTAGAGGCCTCCAATGCACGGCTTGAAGAGGCAGAAAGGAGAATAAGTGATTTAGAAGACACCATTATAGAAAAACAAGAAGCTGACAAAAAAAGAGACAAACTGATCCAGGAACACGAAAGAAGAATTCGAGAGCTCAGCGATACAGTCAAACGCAACAATATCCGTATCATAGGAATCCCAGAAGACGAAGAGAGAGGGAAAGGTGCTGAAGAAGTCGTGGAACAAATTATAGCATAGAACTTCCCCGACATGGGGAAGGAAGTAAATCTGGAAATACAATAGGCTCAGAGGACTCCCCTGAGACGTAACTTGAATCAATCTTCTGCACGACATATTATAGTCAAAATGGCAAAATACAAGGACAAAGAGAGAATTTTGAAAGCAGCTAGGGTGAAAAGGGCCCTCACATACAAAGGGAAACCTATCAGAGTGGTGACAGATCTATCTACTGAAACTTGGCAGGCCGGAAAGGAATGGGAGGAGATCTTCAATGTGATGAACAGTAAAAATATCCAGCCAAGAATCCTCTATCCAGCAAGCCTGTCATTCAAAATAGAAGGAGAGATAAAAAACGTTTCCAAGTAAACAGAAATTGAAAGAATTTGCCACCACGAAGCCAGCCCTACAAGAAATCCTGAGGGGAATGCTCTGAAGGAAAGGTTGCAAGGAAGAAAGATTCCAGAGACACCACCACAAACATGAACCCTACAAAAGATACAAAGACTCTAAACCCACATATTTCAATAATAACACTTAATGTCAATGGGCTGAATGCTGCAATCAAAAGACATACGGTAGCAGAATGGATTAAAAAACAAAATCCATCTATATGCTGTCTACAAGAAACTCATATTAGAAGAGAAGATACCTTCAGATAAAAAGTAATGGGATGGAGAAATATATATCATGCTACAGGAAATCAAAAGAAAGCCGGAGTAGCGATACTTATATCAGACAAACTGGAATTTAAAGACAATCACAAGAGATGAAGAAGGGCACTACATAATAATTACAGGGTCCATCCATCAGGAAGAACTAACTATCATAAATGTCTACGCACCGAATATGGGAGCACCTAAATATCTAAAACAATTAATCACAAACAGAAACAAGCTTATAGATAAGAATGTGCTAATAGCAGGGGACTTTAATACTCCGCTTACAGCAATGGATAGGTCAGCCAGACAGAAAATCACTAAATAATGGACTTGAAAGACACATTGGACCCGATGGATCTGACGGATATATTTAGAACTTTACATCCTGAGGCCAGGGAATTTACTTTCTTCTCAAGTGCGCATGGCACATTCTCCAAGATAGATCACATACTGGGACATAAAGCAGCCCACAATAAATATAAAAGAATAGAGGGGGCGCCTGGGTTGCTTAGTCGGTTAAGCGTCCGACTTTCGCTTAGGTCATGATCTCGCGGTTCGTGGGTTCGAGCCCCACGTCGGGCTCTCTGCTGACTGCCAGCTCAGAGCCTGGAGCCTATTTCAGAGTCTGTGTCTCCCTCTCTCTCTGACCCTCCCCTGCTCACGCTGTCTCTCTCTCTCTCCTAGAAATAAATTTAAAAAAATATATTAAAAAAAAAAAAGAATAGAGATCCTACCATGCACACTGACAGATCACAATGCTTTGAAACTTGAAATCAATCACAGGAAGAAGTCTGGAAAACCTCCAAAAACATGGAGGTTAAAGAACACCCTTCTGAAGAATGAATGAGCCAGGCAAGCAATGAGAGATGAAATTAAAAAATGTATGGAAACAAATGAAAATGAAAACACAACAATTCAAAATCTATGGGATGTGGCAAAGGCCTTCCTAAGAGGAAAATACATTCCTCTCCAGGCTTATTTCAAGAGGTTAGAAAAGGCTGCAAGTCCACAATCTAACAGCTCACCTAAAGGAACTAGAGGCAGAGCAACAAGAACGCCCTAAACCCAGTAGAAGAAGAGAAATAGTAAAAATTAAAGCAGAAATAAACAACATAGAGACCAAAGAAACAATTGAACAGATCCATGAAACCAAGAGTCGGTTTTTTGAAAAAGTAAACAAAATTGACAAACCTCTAGCCAGACTTATCCAAAAGAAAAGAGAGAGCACCCAAATAGACAAAATTATGAATGAAAATGGACTTATTACAACCAACCCCTCAGAAATACAAGCAATTATCAGGGAATACTATGAAAAATTATATGCCAACAAATTGGACAACTTAGAAGAAATGGACAAACTCCTAAACACACACTCACTACCAAAATTCACACGGGAAGAAATAGAAAACCTGAACAGACCCATAACGAGTGAAGAAATTGAAACAGTGATCAAAAATCTCCCAACAAATAAGAGCCCTGGACCTGATGGCTTCCCTGGGGAATTCTACCAGACATTTAAACAGAATTAATCCCAATTCTTCTCAAGCTATTCCAAAAAGTAGAAATCGAAGGAAAACTCCCGGACTCATTTTATGAAGCGAGCATCACTCTGATTCCCAAGCCAGACAGAGATCCAGCAAAAAAAGGAACTACAGGCCAATATCCTTGATGAATACGGATGCAAAAATTCTCAACAAGATCCTTGCAAAACGAATCCAGCAGCATATAAAAAGAATCATCCACCAAGATCAAGTGGGATTCATTCCTAATTACAGGGCTGGTTCAACATTCGCAAATCAATCAATGTGATCCATCATATCAATAAAAGAAAAGATAAAAACCATATGATCCTGTCAATAGATACAGAAAAAGCATTTGACAAAATACAGCATTCCTTCTTAATAAAGACTCTCGAGAAAGTTGGGATAGAAGGAACCTACTTAAACATCATCAAAGCCATCTATGAGAAGCCTTCAGCTAACATCATCCTCAACGGGGAAAAACTCAGAGCTTTCCCCCTGAGATCAGAAACACGACAGGGATGCCCACTCTCACCACTGCTGTTTAACATAGTGCTGGAAGTCCTAGCATCAGCCATCAGACACCAAAAGGAAATCAAAGGCATCAGAATTGGCAAAGAGGAAGTCAAGCTTTCACTCTTTGCAGATGACATGATACTCTACATCGAAAACCCGACAGACTCCACCAGAAGCCTACTGGAACTGATCCAAGAATTCAGCCAAGTTGCAGGGTACAAAATCAACGTACAGAAATCGGTTGCATTTTTATACACCAATGATGAAGCAACAGAAAGAGAATTCAAGAAACTGATCCCATTCACAATTGCGCAAAAAAACATAAAATACCTCGGAATAAACCTAACCAAGGATACAGGAGATCTGTATGATGAAAACTATAGAAAACTTATGAAGGAAATTGAAGAACACACAAAGAAATGGAAAAACATTCCATGCTCATGGATAGGAAGAATAAATATAGTTAAGATGCCATTACTACCTAAAGCACGCTACACATTCAATGCAATTCCAATCAAAATTGCACCAGCATACTTCTCAAAACTAGAACAAGCTATCCAAAAATTTGTATGGAACCACAAAAGACCCCGAATAGCCAAAGTAATCCTGAAAAATAAAACCAAAACGGGAGGTATCACCATCCTAGACTTTATCCTCTACTACAAAGCCGTCATCATCAAGACACTATGGTATTGGCACAAAAAGAGACACATAGACCAATGGAACAGAATTGAGAACTCAGAAGTGGACCCAAAAGTATACAGCCAACTAATCTTTGACAAAGCAGAAAAGAATATCCAATGGAAAAAAGATCGCCTTTTTAACAGATGGTGTTGGGAGAATTGGACAGCACCATGCAGAAGAATGAAACTAGATCAATTTCTCACACCGTACACAAAAATAAACTCAAAATGGATAAAGGACCTGAACGTGAGACAGGAAGCTATCAACACCCTAGAGGAGAAAGCAGGAAACAACCTCCCTGACCTCCATCGCAGCAACTTCTTACTGGACACATCCCCAAAAACAAGGGAATCAAGAGCAAAAATAAATGATTGTGACCTCATCAAGATTAAAGGCTTCTGCACAGCCAAGGAAACAGCCCAGAAAATTAATAGGCATTCAATGGAATGGGAAAAGATAGTTGCAAGTGACATATCAGATAAAGGGTTAATATCCAGAATCTATAAGGAACTCACCAAACTGCACACCTGAAAAACAAACAACCCAGTGAAGAAATGGGCAGAAGATATGAACAGACACTTCTCCAAAGAGGACATCCAGATGGCCAACAGACACATGAAACGATGCTCAGCATCCCTCCTCATCAGGGAAATACACATCAAAACCACACTGAGATACCACCTCACGCCAGTCAGAGTGGCTAAAATTAGCAAATCAGAGAACTCTAGATGTTGGTGAGGATGTGGAGAAATGGGCACCCTCTTACACTGTTAGTGGGAATGTAAACTGGTACAGCCCCTCTGGAAAACAGTGTGGAGGTTCCTCAGGAAACTAACAACAGAACTCCCCTAGGACCCAGCAATAGCACTGCTAGGAATTTACCCAAGGGATACAGAAATGCTGATGCATAGGAGCACATGTACCCCAATGTTCATAGCAGCACTCTCCACAATAGCTAAAACATGGAAAGACCCTACGTGTCCATCAACAGATGAATGGATCAAGATGTGGTTTATCTCTACCATGGAATACTACATGGCAATGAGAAAGAATGAAATCTGGCCATGTGTAGCAACATGGATGGACCTTGAGGGTGTTATGCTGAGCGAAATAAGTCAGGCAGAGAAGGACAAATATCGTATGTTTGCACGTATAGGAATATTATGAGGAACTTGACGGAGGAACAAGGGGGAGAAGAAGGGCAGAAATGGTGGCGGAAAGGGAGACAGGCAAACCATGATAGACTCTTGAATGCTGACAAAAACTGAAGACTGATGAATGTGGAGGGGGATGGGGGTATGGACATGGAGGAGGACACTTGTGGGGATGAGCACTGAGGGTTATGTGGAAACTAATTTGACAATAAACTATTTGTAAAAAAATAATAATAATCCTTGAAGCCTATTTCCGTCTGTGACTCCCTCTCTCTCTGACCCTCCCCTGCTCACGCTGTCTCTCTCTCTCTCTCTCTCTCCTATAAATAAATAAAACATTAAAAAAAATAATCCTTGAAAATAATTTAAAATGTATAAGAAGCCTGAAGTGTTTGGTGGATAATCAGTGTTTCCTCCTCTTTTTTGACTCACTTATTATTGGGTAAACACAAGTGGGGAGTACTAATTCATTTCCTAATTATATTGAATAATACGTCATAGGAATCTGTAACCAATTAAATGTCAGGCTATTGTGAGATGGCTTGTTTATGAAGAATCTTGTAAAACTTAATGCTTATATTATTTAGGGTAATCTTAATTGCTGTAACAACACAACAGCAACAAAACATGAAAGTTCCAATAGTTCAACAAAGTATAAGTTTATTTTTTATTAATGAAAAAGTAAAATGCAGTTATTATTGGTCAGTGTATAGCGTTCTTCCATATGGCAATACAGGGACCTAGGTACCTTTCTAAGCCCTTGGAATGCTTTGTATTCACCTCACCGTTTGAAGAACTGAGTGCATCAAAAGCACAAAAGCTGTATCAAAATAGCCTATTTCCAAAGTGAACTACATATTTCTGCTGATGTTTCGTTAGTGAAAAGTAGTCATATGGTCACAAAGGAATGCAAAGTTCATGGTAGGGAGATGTATTTGGGTGGACAGCTATTTTTAGGTGGCAACTCCACACTATGGACATGGGAGAGCATAGACTTTTGGTGAAATATTAGCCATTTCTATTACAGTGTCTTTCACCATGTTTACAGAGTGATTGAATGTCTGGGCAGGGTATTATAGCTAATAACTTTTTGGCCCTCACCACCTTCTAGCCCATGCCATTTGTAGTATTCGTTATCTAACATTCATACTTTCACATTAGATCATCTGTTTTGTGGACTGTGTCATGTACAGATTTCTTGTCTCCTCAAACAGATTATAAATTCATCAAGGACAGATAATATGTAGCACAGAATAGGTGTTAAATGTTACTAAATTCAATTGAATGCTAACACACTTCTGCAAACTCTGTAAGAGCTTTTCTTAATTCTCCACATCAGAATTAAGCTCCTTAGCCTTCACTGTTATTCTTCCAACCACTCAGCCACCTTCCTCTCCCCTCACACAGCCTAAATCAACTTAATCAACTCTAAAAATCATAAAAAGCTTAAGGGTCTTGAAAGTAAGCAAATTAAGATTAGCAAAATTCTTCATATATTTTAATTCAAGGCCTAGATTATAAATTATTCTAAATTTATGTGGAATAGAATCATGTAGATAATTCATGGCTAAAAATAAACATCCTGGAAAATAATTGAATAAGAAGAATAGGGACTGAACTTTAGTGACTCCTAAGTCCCCATAATAAAAGTAGATATGGTGACAGTACTTGTGTATGTTTAAGCAAGGCACATCTTAAGTCACCAAAAACCTGGATAATGACTATAACGTTTGTTCATTCAGAGCCTCAATCCAGGGAAGTTATTTGTCCTCCAATCCTGAAGTATAATATGCTCAACTTATCCCAGGAAGTCTTAGTTCATGTCTGTTTTAGTGACATAATTATTAATATACACCTTCCACTCTTAAAAAGTACCCCACACTAAGGACTAAATTATATGTCCATGCTATCCAAACCCCCTAAGTCCTCTTGATACTGCCTCAGAGGCTGCTGAAGCTTTTCTGAAGCTTTCTAATTTCCTTATTATTGTTATTATTTCACACTTCTTCTCTTTTAGTTGATCTTTTCTGAGGCTACAGTGTTGGCCATTGCGAAGATAGCTAACAAAATGTGAGCAGCACTACAGCTGATGGCATCTTCATCATGCCAAAGATACAGTTCTAGTCACTGGCTATATTGTCTCCATTTTCAGTGTTCACTATTGCAGCAGACCTTGAAGTTGGGAAAGGTTGTCTCTATAACCAATAAATATAATTATTAGCTCATTTTTAGGAGTTCTGTGCACTTGAACAGAGCTAACTCAAATATTATTTGAATGGACCACTTATTGTCACATGAAAAAAAATTATCTCTCCCCCATTCATACATAAATCCTTAACAAATGATTCTGTGCTCCTAAAAATTGAAGATGGTATTTTTCCCTGTTTTGTCAGAATATAAGTCCTAATGCTTTGAGGACTGTAACATTTAGTCCTCAAAATCTGTTCCAACATTTTCCCCAGAGGGCAAGAGATATATATTCAAACAAGTTCCCTTGATTAGCTCTTTCGTTGTCTCATTGCTGGATAGAGTTGGAATGAAAATTAGAACCCCATTTAGAAGCAATGTCTTTTTGTGACTACTCTATGATGCCATGGTGTTTTATAAAAATACTTCTTCTGATTCTTTAAGTTAGATTATTTTTATAATTTATATCTGTTGTTTTTGTTGTTAAGCTTAGTTTTTGTAATATGATGTTAAAATGAAAATATATAAGTCTGAATTTGGGGTTAGGCCTTAAAACGTTTGATACCACATTTGACAGGTGGAAGTTCACCAGGCAGAATTTATAAAGGTGACTGAATACTGATTTCAATTATCTTAGTTGAATACTCTATTTTCAGCTTATAGTTTGTAGAATTTGATAAAAGAGTGGGAGTTTAGGAGTTGATTTTTGGAAAGAGTTGTTGGGTGCACTGAGTACTATTTTCTCAGAATGTGAATAGTGAGAAATGCTCATCCCTCATCACAAGTTGAAGAAAAAAGACTCCAACAGAATCATATGGAGAAAAAAAAAAAGAATCATATGGAGAGTTTAAAATGTGTTTCCTGTAGTATATTGATGCATGGCTCATATCATCTATTCAATCTAAAGGACAAGATTGTTGGCTCTTTGCTCCTAGAGCAGAAAAAAAAAGAAGTCTTTGTATTTCAGTGATGCCTGCACTCCCAGAATTTGTTGTAACAGAAGATACATGAGTGTATCTTATAAAAAAATATGTAGGCAACACACAACAAAAAGCCAACATGGAGTTCCTTAGAGCCTGATCAAGAAAGGCCATGGGAAAGATGTACTAAATAGAAGGGTGAATTGTAATATTCTTATGTGATGAAGAATGAACCATAAAGAAAAATCTAGAGAAGATACATTGATAAGCATGAGGAGAAATGTGAGTTATTTCCAGTGATGAGGTATTCTTTGAAGAAGAAAATAAAGTGTTCCAAGAAAGAATCAAGCTCAAACATCTACCGAACCCAGGGAATATCTGTTCCTTCTAATAGCAGTATAGTAAATTATCTCCTTTCCTATATTTTTCTCTTCTCATTCTGCTTTTCTCGTTGTATGAAGAAGTCAAAAAAGTTAACAAGATAGAGGAAGAGATGGAAAATGCAAGATAGATAAGACAGGTCCCCTTTTCTCTTGAAGTTAGTGACCCTAGCAGCAGGCAAGACTTGGGAAATGAGTGAAGCTTTGAATGCTTTATAGTTTTATTATTACACCACTGAAGATATTAGTTACTGAAATGGCATGTTATTTACTTAAAAGTAACTGGAAAATGTATAGAAATGTCCTTCATTTGTGTTCAGGGGCAAGAGAAGGATCATTTCAGAGAATAAATTTAAAGAGGCCATAGGAAATTAAAATAAAGCTGTCTTCCGATTATATCTCACAGGCTGTGTTTGATATATGCATTAGCTAAAAGGTAATTATCTCCAAGTTGACTTTATTCATTACTGAAAAAAAAAAAAGAAATCTATACAGATCTAAAAACTTCTAACGGATTGTGTATGTGGATTTACCTCTACTTTGTTCTCTATCCATTTGTCAGTTGAAAAAATACCTTCTAAACTCTTATAGGAAGTGTTAGAAAGTAGTAGTTAAAAATAACATTGAACATCAACAATGAAGCGGCAGAAAGAGAAATCAAGAAGCTGATCCCATTCACAATTGCACAAAAAACCATAAAGTACCTAGGAATAAACTTAACCAAAGATATGAGAGATCTCTAGAATGAAAACTTATGAAGGAAATTGAAGAAGACACAAAGAAATGGAAAAACATTCCTTACTTGACATATCCCCAAAGGCAAAAGAACCAAGAGCAAAAATGAACTGCTCGAACCTCATAAAGGTAAAAAACTTCTGTATGGCGATGGAAAAAATCACCAAAACTAAGAGGCAACTGACGGTGGATAATAAACTATTTTTAGAATGCAAAATTAAAATTATTTTTAAATTCCACATGAATGAAATCAGAAAGTATTTGTCTTTCTCTCTGACAGACTTATTTTTCTAAGCATTAAAGTCTCTAACTGTATCCTTACTGCTGAAAATGTTTAGACTTCATTTTTTATGGCTGAATATTATTTCATTATTCCACATGTTTTTTATCTCTTCATCTATTGGTGGACACATGGGCTGTTCCATAGTTTAACTATTGTTAATAATGCTGCAATAAACACAGGGAAGTATATATCCCTTCAAATTAGTATTTTTGTATTCTTGTTTTTTAAAATAGTTTATTGTCAAGTTGGCTTCCATATAACACCCAGTGCTCGTCCCCACAAGTGTCTTCCTCCATGCACAACACCCCTTTCCCTGCCCTCCTAACCCCATCAGCCCTCAGTTTGTTCTCAGTACTCAAGAGTCTCTCATGGTTTGCCTCCTTCCCTCTCTCCCACTATTTTTCCCCTTTTTCTCCCCCATGGTCCTCCGTTAAGTTCCTCCTAATCCTCCTAT